>CAJNDV010032267.1:1196-19371 GCA_905221635.1 Symbiodinium sp. CCMP2456 | reverse complement strand
CTAAGCCCTAAACCCTATAAACCTCAACCCTAAGCCCTAAGCCCTAAACCCCATAAACCCTAAACCCTAAGCCCTGAGCCCTAAACCCTATAAGCAAAGAACCTACCCTGAACCCTAAACCCCAAAGCCCTAAGCGCCCCACCGACCCCAGACCCTGCCACAATCTCGTCAAACCGTCCTCCGTGTGTTTGGGCGCTTGGCGTGTGTTTGTAGTTGTTTTCTAGAGGCGCGTCCTCTGGACACTAGCCTGTGCAGAAGTTGTTTAGTGTGTTTTATCTTTTGCTTGACGTGGTTTTTTATCCCGGAACCTGAACCTTAGAGAGAGTTTGCAGCTGGATCCTGGGATGCAGCGGTAAACTCCAAAGCCTCAACGGCTGAAGCCCGAAAGTGGCCTTGACTTCTGCATCGGGTTAAAATTTAACCCCTAAGCCCTAAACCCTAAATAGCTTAAGGCCGAGGGACCCGGCTTTACATCCTCAAGAATTCCAAGGCAAGGGCTTTAGGGTTTTAGTTGCTCAGGGTTTAGGGCTATTGAGCGTTGAGGGTTTAGACTTCGGCCTCAGGGTTTAAGTTTAGGTACTCGGAACCCTAAACCCTAAACCCCTAATCCCTCAAACCCTTAAACCCTGAAGCCTAAACCCCTAAACCCCTAAAGCCCTAAACCCTAAACCCCTGAACCCTAAACCCTAAACCCTAAACCCTTGAACCCCAAACCCCTAAACCCCTGAACCCCCTCAGCTCGAGCCCAAATCTCAGAGCCCCCAAGCCCGAACTGCACGCTGCCAGCCGCGAGGCTGACGTCGTTGCCAACATCCTATGTAGGTTTAGGGGTTCAGGGTCTAGGGTTTGGGGTTTAGGGTTTAGGGGTTTAGGGTTTAGGGGTTTAGGGTTTAGGGGTTTAGGGTTTAGGGGTTACGGGTAGCAAGCTCGTGAGCCCTTAAGGCTAGGTTCCCCAGTGCTACCCGCTTGCTCGTTTTATTTCGGGGTCTTCGTACTAAAACCGAACAGCAGGAAAATAAAGGGTTACTGGGGAACCGAAAGCATGAGCCAGCAGATTCGGGAAAATCTCCAGACCCAAACTCAAAAACCGGAAAACCCTGAAGCCCAAAGCCAAAAACCTTTAATCCTTTAGCCGTAAAGTCCTAAATCCCAAACCCCAACCCCTAAAAACCTCAAACCCAGCGAAGCATGGACAGAGCATCCAAGGAGGTTTCGGCCCCCTCTCGTACAAGCAGAGGGCCACCGAGACGAAGTTCTTTCAAGTTGGAAAATGGGCTTAGGGGTTTATGGGGATTACCCATAGGCTCCATCATGGTTCCTTTTGGGGATTACCTTATAGGATCCTACATATAAGCCGCAAAAAGGAACTATAATGGAGCTTATGGGTAGGGCCAGGGTTTAGTGGTTTAGGGTTTGGGGTTTAGCGTCAGGGGGTTTTGGGAGTTTGGTGGCTGGTAGGGTTCAGGGTTTTGGGGTTGGTCGGGATCAGGATCCTGGATTCAGGTTGAGGGCTTTGGGGTCTAGGGTTCAGGGGTTGAATTCAGGGTGGCAGGGAATGCCCAGTGCCAGGGTTTAGCGATTGTGTCTCGGATTCAGACGGCTGCGAGCTTTGAGTTGCGCAGTTTCGCTTGGGATTTGTTGGCTTTCGTGGCTTATTTGGGTGGTTGTCAAAATTATGGGTCCCTTTTTGGGTCCTCATTATAATACGGCACCTATTATTTAGGGTACCCCAAAAGGGACCATAATTTTGACAACTACCCATTTGGTTAGGTAGATGCTGAGGCTGTGGTGTCAAGACGGAGCAGTGCCAAGGGTCGCCGTGTCGCAGGTTTTTGTAGTCAAGATGTGCAATGCCACGGTTTAGGGTTTCGGGTTTAGGGTTTAGGTTTTAGGGTTTAGGAAACTGGAGCGGAAGCAAAGACGGCAAATTCTGCACACACACTATATATATATATATATATAGGCATTCATCTTTAAGATGAATGTAAACTAGCACGAGCCGTAACGGATTCAAGACCTAGGGGACCCCGCGAAGCGCATATTATCTTAGGGACCTGTCGGAGAAAAACATCGCACTCACTGCCTCTTCGAGATCCTCAGGAACGTCAAGCTTTCCGGTGTATTCATTTCTTGCAATCCCTGAGTCATGCGAAGAGAGGATTCAAGGACTGACACATGTTTGGATTTGGGGCTTTGGTGTCCTGAGCAGGGCTTGCCGCGGCTCAACCGTTGACCTCATAGAAACACTGCCAAACTCTCCGACAGGTCTCAGGAACTTGGAAAATGATGCGGTTTCATGTTGATCGTTGAAGAGGGCTGTTTCGTTGTTCTTTTCGCTGAAACCAACTAAAACCACTAAGCCCTACGTCCGAAGCCTACCCCGAAGACCGTACCTACCTCCATCCTACACTTGATCTCCGCTCCCTTGGATCACCCCACATCAGAACCTGAATCAAAAATATAGTGCATATACAGAATGTGGTGCACAATGTGTGTCTGACTGTATGTATTTGTCTGCATGTGTTCCAGTCTGTAAGTCATGTAACTGACTAGGCACATATACATATAAATGTGCATAATACGTGTGTATATATGCATATACATGTACGTACATAGATGTAGATATGTACACACACATACATACATACATACATACATACATACATACATACATACCTACAGACAGACAGACGGACGGACGGACGGACGGACGGACAGACAGACAGACAAACATGTATACATTTATACCTACCTACCTACCTGCCTACCAACATATGTACCTACGTATCTACGTACATCATATACGTATACGTAGATGTATATGTATACGTATACATATACATATACATATAATTTACGAAAACATATAGGTCTACGCATACAGATAGATTTGCATATACATGTATATACATATATATATATATATAGAGAGAGAGAGAGAAACATGCCTGTGTATGTATATATATATATATATATACCTTTATATATATATATATATGGTGGCGTGTATGTATGTATGTATGTATGTATGTATGTATGTATGCACGCACGCACGCACGCACGCAGGGAGGTAGGTAGGTAGGTAGGTAGGCAGGTAGGTGGTTTGTATGTATGTATGTAGGTATGTATGTATGCATGCATGTATGTATGTTTATATGTTTGCGTGCTTGTATGTTTGTATGCTTGTATGTTGTATATGTATGTGCAGGTGTTTATATGTGTAGATGCTTATGTACAGATGTTTGTGTGTGTGTATGTATGTATATGTCTTTGTATTTAATCTGCATATGTGTGTTCATGTGTGTATATATATATATACACATACATATACACATATCTATATATGTGTCTGTATATCTGTCTATATATTTGTTTGTTTATGTATATGCAAGGGCGACATTCTGGCCTGCTTGCTGCAGCTCGAGTCCATTTCCCCGGCCGAGGTTCCTTCCGACTGTGGCATTTTGGGTTTGAGGTACATGATTTGGGGGGAGTCAGAGGGTTGGAGTCTTAAGGTTTAGGGCTGGTTTTGGTGTCGGAAATTAAAAATGGGACGTGGGTGGGTTTCAATCGAGACATAGCTTGTGGGGTTTGGTAAGGTTCAGGGCAGGGCTTGCAAGATTGCAGCACGCCGCGGTCTAAGTATCAGGGTTGGGACAGCTCGGTGGTTTACGGTTTTAATCGTTAATGATGTCTTCCAGGAAGCTCAGTTTGTTTTCGATTACTCCCTCCTGAAAGCAATCAACATATGAAACTACACATCTACACACACATGTGCCGTTTGTCTGTATATGCAGCCACATGATCATTTGTTTGACTTTTGCTCCGTAATTGAACATCGTTCACTATTCTGTGCAAGGGTAGGAGGGAATGAATTTTGTAGGATAGAACGGATAGAATGACTTGTCAAACCTTGAAGAGCTGAGTTGCCGAGCAAGAAATGGTTGTGCACTGGGCAGTCAAACCCCAACATAGTGCCAAATGGTTAACTGTCGCTGCTTTGATAAACTGGACTGTAAGATGGTCCTGTGGGCAGAAGACCCAAAATGGGACAACATGAGTCTCTCAGGCACTTTTGCTTCAACCCTCTGGAAAACTCACATGCCTGCGAACGGAGCGCAACCCTAACCCATCTACACCCCTGGCCCCAACCACTAGACTGTCACTACACACTGCAGGCGTTGCCACCTCGTGGCGCTATGGTCTCAGCAGCTTGGATGTGATTTTGAGTCTGCGACGGTAGCATTGCAAAGGCTTCGGTTAAGGCGTAGAGTTTAAAACGGGTAGGGGTTCAGAATAACTACATCCCCTCAGAAGTAGATGCCCATATCAAGCAGCCTGATAAGGACTGGGATTCTTAGCCAAAAATCCTATCGCCGCACCCTGGCATACTTGAAGAAGTTTTGCGTGGTAACGGCAGGCGAGGCGATTGCATTTGGTACATGTTGCAGGCGGGCTAGGCGGCGCGCCGGTTTGCGTTTTTGGGTCTCATTTTTCCTTTTTGTGAAGGTGCACCAGTTCCCCCAGCTATGACATCTTTAGCGTTTAGAGCAGGCACTGCCCAATTCGCGCCCGGCTCCGAGACGGGCGAGCCGGAGAGTGCAATGAAGCGATGTAAACGGGGTGTCTTGAATCTTACGATGCCTAGAGCATCAACTTTCGTGGATTGCTTTGGTTACCGTCCTAAACCCTAAACCCTAAAGCCTAAACCCTATGTTGACTCATGGGACCCCGTAGCCGGTTTTCTGAACTAAGCCTTTTCCGAGATCTCCTCCAAGACAAGCCTTCAAGGAGTAGTACTACTACTGTCCTGGGGGATCCCTATCAGGATTATACTATCATATACCCACCTAAAACCTAAGGTCCTAAACCCCCGGTTTCTGAGTAGTAAGGCCCCTCATCTTCGCAGATAAATCTTAAACCCTAAGGCCTAAACCCCAAATCCTAAATCCTAAACCCTAGAAAAAACCCAAACATAAGGAGAAGCTCTTTGGTAAGTGGCGCCTGGTGTGGTCCACTGCTCCTGCCGCCACCTGACAGCGCGAGGGGTGGGAGATGGGAGGTGGTGTCTGGGGATTCTAGGGTTTAGGGTTTAGGGTTTTAGGGTTTCAGTGTTCAGGTCTAGGGTTTTAGACGTAGGGTTTCAGCGTTCAGGGTCGAGGGTTTAGGGTTTTAGACGTAGGGTTTCAGCGTTCAGGGTTGAGGGTTTAGGGCTTTAGGCGTAAAGTTTTAGGGTTTAGGCTTTGGGGCTTTTGGAGTCTCAGTGTTCTGGGGTTTAGGGTTTAGGGTTTAGGGTTTAGGGTTTAGGTTTTAGGGTTTAGGCTTTGGGGTTTAGGGTTTAGGGTTTAGGGTTTAGGCTTTGGGGCTGTTGGAGTCGCAGTGTTCTGGGGTTAGGACTTCCAGGGTTTCAGTGTTGGGGTTTGGGGATTGGGGGATTCTAGTGTTTCCAGTGATTTTGTTGTAGGGTTTAGGGGGGTTTTAAGGCTTCCGTGTTTAGGGTTTAGGGCTTAGGGCCTTAAGGTTTTAGGGTTTCAGTGCTTAGGGTTTAGGGTTTAGAGCCTTTGGGTTTTAGTGTTTAGGATTGAGGGATGAGAGTTTTAGGGTTTAGGGCTTTTGGGTTTAGGCTTTTCGGGTTTAGGAATTTCGGGGTTTCAGTGTTAGTGGCAGGGTTTCGGGGGCTTTGGTTTTTGGGGTTTAGGGTACAAGGTTCAGTCTGGGTTTAGCCTTGAGAAGCTTCCTTGTGTGCAGCTTTGTCAGAGGTCTTGGGCAACAGCCCAGAGTCGCGCGTGCAACAAGAATCCAGATAGATAGAGCAGCATGTTTTTCCACCTCAGAACTCATCGAGTGTGTCTCATTGAACGGACCCCTGACACAGCGAAGCAAGCCCGTTAAGGATTGCGAGCTTAAGGCGGCAAAGACTGTACAACCGACACCTGGGCTTCCCTGTGTGCGCCCCGGGTGCCAAGCCCCAATGCCCTGCACCGGCTACTAAACCCCAGAATTCTGACTGAGTAAGTAGGGTTTAGGGTTTAGGGTTGAGTAAGACTTTCTACTCAGGGGCTGAGTAGGTAACCTTTAACCTATTTGGGGATTATATGATCCTACTATAAAAACCCTAAACCCTAAACCCAAGGTTAACCTTTCTTGGGCTAGGGTACTCAGCCCCTAAGTCTAGGAATCCCCAAGTCGTATGACAATTAAGTCCACAGCTGCCGCCTGATCGGGATTCACAGCCGGAAGTTAGTAGCCAGACGGTTTAGGGCTTATAGGGTTCAGGGTTTAGGGTTTAGGGTGTATCACGTTGACGGATTGTCCCTCCGAGATGCATTTTAGAGGAAAGTAGGCTTTAACCTTCAAGCTGCTGCTCTCGAAGCTTGAGCTACCCATAGGCCCTAAAGTAGTTCCTTTTTGGGGGGTTACCTTATAGGATTCTATGTTTGAACCCCAAAAAGGAACTACTATGCGGCCTATGGGTAACCCTAAACCCTAAACCCTAAACCCTAAAACCCTAGTTGAGAAGCTTCCCAGAAACCCTGGGCCCTCTATCCTCGAATCTTAACGTACAAGCAGAACTCTTTAGGGTTTAGGGTTTAGGGTTTAGGGTTTAGGGAGCAGAACCTCGAAACCAAAAGGCTTAAAAACGGGGGTCATTGACCCCGTCCTGATGCAAAATGACCCCAAAGTGCGTGAAGACATTCAGTCATCATTCCTACCCATAGCCCCCATACTAGTTCCTTTTTGTGGCTTATATATAGCATCCTATTAGGTAATCCAAAAAAAGGAACTACTATGGGGTCTATGGGTAAGCCCTACACCCCTCATCCCCAAGTCCCGAAAGCCTTCCAAATCCCGAAACCCTTGTCGAGCCCGACTAGAGCCCGCATAGATCCCAAGTAGTACCCTCAAACCCTAACCCCTAAAGGAACCCACAAGCCTATCAGCCTAACATTCGAGGTCCTGTTTCTCGGCGCTTTACCCTTCCTGGAGTGCGGGGAGCTCTTTGACGGACTTATTACTATTATTATCATTATTATCACTATTATTATTATCATCATTATTATTGTTATTATTATTATTGTTATTGTTATTATTATTATTATTAGTATTATTATTTTTATTGTTATTATTTTATTCTCATTATTATTAGTATTATTACTATTATTATTATATTATAGATATTATATATATATATATATAAATATTATATAGATATTAGCTCGCCATGGCCTTGAGGCCTTCATCAACGAAGCAGGGTTTGGGGGATTGGAAGGCATACACCGGCTCTTAAACCCCCTGAGCTCTCAAGTTAGATCCAAACCCAGGGGCCCCAACACTCCCAGAATCCCAAAAGAACCCCAAACTTTATCCTAAAACCCTAAACCCTAAACCCTAAACGCAATCTTATTTATTGAATTGTCCACGCAAGCTCCGAACAATGCCGAAAGGCGTCGGATCTGAAAATTAGGGGCTGGAAGCTGCACCGCTCCTTCGTGTAAGTAAGCAAACTATGACCCTCAGGGTCCAGGTGCTCCTTATTGTAGGCCTTTGGTGTGTAATTGGGCACCAGACACCTTAAACAGTTAGGGTTTAGGGCTTAGGGTTAAGCATTAAATCTTAACTATCTGCTTAGATTAGACGCTTGGGGTAATGAGCCCGAAGCCTTTTGCACATAGCTGAGGCCCTATATTAGAGACATATATGACCTAGCTTGAGCTGGGACCACCCGGGAACCGCCACCAAAAGCCTCTAGAAGCCCTAAGTCTTACACATTAGGGATAGATCCCCTAAGGGGGTTCCTATAAGGTACCCTTTAGTAGTTAGGGTCCCTAATTAGGGGATCTATTTTTTAGATCCTTCTGGGGGTCTGGGTATAGAAGCCAAAGTGAGCCCTGAACCCTACGCCCTACGCCTTCGTCTTCACCGAGGGAACCACCGTGCGGCACTTCTCGTCACCCCATGCACTGCAGAACCCGTTGAGCGTTAGGCTTCAGGGTTTAGGGATCGGGGCTTTGGCGTTTAGGGTTTATCGTAAACTTTGAACCTTGAATCCCCGTGCAGACCCTTAAACCCCAAAGCGAATACAGAACCCTTGAACCTACACGCAATACAGAGCCCTCAAACCGAAAACCCCATACATACACAAAGCCTTTAAGCCCTAAACCCAATGCAGAACCTCTCAAGAAAGCTTGCTTTGATGTTCTTAGTGGTGTCACGCTGTGTGGCCCAGGATTCACGAAGAAATCTGTCATCTGCCAGGTTCCGGGGTAAGTTTGGGGAGATCCAGTTTAGGGTTCAGGGTCTAGGGGTTAGGGTCTACATAGGGCTTTCGGGGCTTGATATATAGAAGTCTGACCAAGCAACAGTGCGGTTTCATCGGGCCCCTTATTATCACTGTAATGGAATATCCCTATTCTGCTTGTTAAGGCCCTTTGCTATGACTATACTAGACAATACCTCAGAGCCGACTTCTGACCGCTAAAACCCCCTCTATGAAGGGGTTAGCGGCTCAGGTGTTGCTTTGCAAGGGCCGCCCTAAACCCGATCACTTAGCACCCCAAGCTATCCCTGATTCGTCAAACCCCAAAGGGTCCTAGTTACGGTTATGGGGAATACCTTCCCCAATCATAATAATGATGCCTACTATAGAGGTCCTACAGTCACCTATATAGATACTTAGGATCTTTTGCGAACGTACATTTGGGAACATATATCTGGCACCGAGACGCTTCGATCTCAGTGGCACGAAATGCTTTCTTTCGGTGGGGGGGAGGGGGGGGGCAGGGCGCCTAGAAAAAGCATCTCAAGTCCCTAAACCCTAAACCTCTAAACCATGCTATAGGGCTGGGAGTAGAAGCGCAGGAGCTTCACTAGGTTTAGGGTTTAGGGGGTGCCAAAATGATTACTAATATCATGTAGGGGGTTCCTCATTATATGTATAGTGTAATGGGCCCCAGGGCCCCTATGTTAGCCAGAAAGGTTGCTTGTGTTTAGCCCCCGACGGCTTCAAATCCTAGTGTCTCCATCGTGTATAGGATCCGACAGATAGTGGAGACGATGGGTAAACTTTGAGAGGTTCAGTTTGGTAGTACTCTGATTAAGAAACCCTGGGTCCTTATTCGAATTTTTTAGAATCCGAATTTTTTGGCTGCTTATCTGACATTAAGGATTCTGTGCTCAGACCTCCGTGTCTGCACGCTGAGAATATTTTGGGTGTTTGCAGTAAACTGCAGAAAGTTGGAAACCGGAAACAGGACAAAGAGTGCTGGGATTCCCGATGAATTACTCTTACAAGGGTTGAGGCTATGGGATTTCCAACTTTTGGGCTTCTAAACCCTATAAACCCTGTAAGCCCTATAAGCCCTAAACCCTAAACCTATATACGGCCCGATGGGTTCAAAATAAACTTCAGAATATGGCAGCGCAGTGCAGGGCAGGCCAAAGGCGCCAGGGTCTAGGGTTTGGGGGTTTAGGGTTTAGGGTTAAAGGTTCAGTGATCATTTGAAGGTCCCTTCTAAGCCTTTCTTAAACCACAGTTTTCAGAAGCTAGATATGGAAACCATGGTAGGGGACCCTCAACAGGTAGGTCTCTTAGGGTGTGGGTGGGCCCTTACCCACTGGTATCGGGAAACCTGTAGCTCGGGTTTCCTTCTTTGTCTTGTAGGGGTTGTCTTTCGGGCTCCGAGGCTCAGCCCCTTAGCGGTTGGCGAGAACTATATTGGTTTAGGGTTTAGGGTTTTAGGGTGTAGGGTTTAGGGAACACTATTGGCCTGAAGGTTGGGGATGTGGCTCTTTGAACCCATCCCCGGTCGATCCCCAGTCCACTGAATCCCGACAATATGTCCTTACATACAGCTAGCCGAACCCCAACGACAACACAATGTGGAGGTGCAAATGCTGCAGCGGCAGAAAGCCAGGACGGGGTGCCAAGAGCCCTGCCGTTGGTGTACTGAAGTCTTTGGGTAGGATGTTGGGATCTGACGCGCTGTTTGGGCCTTTGCTAGGCCCTCATTGCTACAACGAAACCTCACCGATTTGGTTAATATGACCTGGAGCATCCGTTTGGCGGACCTAACTTTGCACGTGGGAGGTTTGTGCATTTCGCGATTACTTGTTGGGTTAATTAGTTACTTTCTACTACCTTCGACATTGCATGAAACTGTCATATTTCGGGAGAGACCCTGAATCCTAAACCCTAAGGCCTTTCGCTTGCGCAGGATGTCAGCCTGCGGACAACCGCGCAGCTGACGCCGCGCGGTGCAGCGCCCTTTGGCCCAAACGCGGCAGTCGAGGGGCTTAGGGCTGGTAAGGGTTTAGAGGTATAGGGTTCAGGGTTTAGGGTTTAGGGTCTTTCGGGTTTAGGGGTTCAGGATTTCTGCATCTTGTTGTTGGAGTCGATCTTCACGGACTGGCGGAAGATAACATGTACATTCAGGCTACAAGTTAGAGGCATCCTAGCCTGTAGACAGAAACCCAGCAGCGAAGACCGGCCCATGTAGACTAAAATTACCATTCTTCAACTTACTATTATGTTATTATCATTACTATTATCATCATCACTATTGTTATTATTATGGTTATTATTGCTATTGTTACTGTTACTATTGCTGAAAGTCAAAAACCCTAACCTCCCAACTCTGGATCCTGTGTTTCTCCGAGCCCTAACAGCCTCTCCAAGGATCGAACTTTTGGTTTGCATTGAGTGGAGCCACGGGGTGAGACCATAGTGGTCTATGATAGAAGCCCAGAAGTTGGAAACCCAATAGCCTCGATCCTTAAGAGTAATGCATAGGGAATCCCAGCACGACTCCTACTTAATCCGGTTCCCAACCTTTTGGGGTTTACTGTAACTAACCCTAAATCCTAAACCCTAAACCCTAAAAGGAGTTTCACCAGCACTGCCGGATGAGACTGCTCATGTTGGTGGCAAGCCAGATGAAGGATACTCTTCTGTGCCACTTCTCACTCATCTTCTTTGGGTTTTTACTGTGATACTGCTGAGACGGTACATGATAGGCATATAGACTGATGGAAATTCCCAAGCTCAGAAGCCCGCATCAAGTCCCTGGCACCACATACCCTAAACCCCGAACCCTAAACCATAAACCGCTGAATCCACAATTTTGCAGCCTTGTGCCGGGTCCTCGTTTTCCAAATCTTAGCCTCAATTCCACACAGTATGCATGAAACCAAGTCTTTATGCACTTAGGATTTCGGGTTTAGGGTTTGGGGTTTAGGGTGTAGGAGCCTGCACGAATGCATCCCTTCTAAGCATTCGTTCCAGGCTTCTCAGTGCGCTGCCCCTGCCCGTCGTAGGGCTCACAACGGCCTTTTTGAAGCACTGGGTTGTTGGGGTGTGCACATGTTGCGATATGAAAACTAATTGGTTCGTGTGTTTACGGTTGCTGTGAGTATGCTTGGTTGAAGTTTCCTATTGTTGCCGGGCTGCTAGTGGTTCTGTAATCAGGTCGATACCGATAGCTACTTGAGCTCTTCGTCGAAGGCGGCCGCTGCGCGACCACGACAACTCTAGCTACATACTGTGTCGCACTACTGCTACTACAAGTCTGAACTACGATGACGGGTACTTCAGATGACGATGACGATCGCCGTGATGATGGGGACACCAAGAAAGAGGATTATTCAGGCCCCTGTGTTTATACCAGCTATACCTGTTGAAGACCCGACTGAAAAAATAAACCTTAATCACACCATCTTCACTTGTGCTTGTAACGAGTTCCTTTGCGGATTCCTGGAAGGATCCCGTTTGGTAAGTCCAGGGTTTAGGGGTTTGGGGTTTAGGGTTTAGGGTGAAGCCATGGATGCTTCGAAATTGTTGCATTGCCTTACCACTCAGAGCATCAAATGGAAAGACGTCTTTTCTGGGCTCATGCAGCACATAGTTCGAATGTCCGAGGCTAAAACATGATGAAAGTCTTGCAGCCATGTTCTTTGCTGGTACGTTTTGTTAGACTGGGCTGAGCAGGCCTAGCGGTTCGTCCTTCCTCGTGTTCGCCATGCAAGTACGTTGGGGCTGCAGAAGCCGTGCCACGTCGGATCGCGCTGGCCATGCGATACTGTTGATAACAGGGAGAATCAGGCGGTGATGCCTCTAGGAGGTGATGATGGTGATTGTTGTTCATGTTGTTTTACGTGTGTTGTCGAAGTCGGACCTACCCTAACCCCCCAGGTAGCTACTATATAGGGTACTAGAGTCCCTAGGGCTCTATATAGTAGGTACCTGGGGGGTCAGGGGTTGTTCATGTTCTTTTCCGTGTGCTGTCGTGGAAGTCGGATCCGACCTACATGGAATCCGAATACTTCGTACAAGGTATCCATGCGCTGCAGAGCGAAGATCGTGTCAGCAAGGCTGGAAGTTGGTGTTCTATCTACCCATAGGCCCTAAAGTAGTTCCTTTTGGGGTTCATCTATAGAATCCTATAAGGTAACACCAAAAAGGAACTACAATGGGGCCTATGGGTAGATAGAACCCGACCACAGACATTGGAGCACTCTCATCCTTCCCAATTTCAGGTTCGGCAGCAGTTTCGGTTGAAGATTCGATGTTGCTTGAATTTGAGAGTCTCGCGATGCACACTGGTCGTTGTGACCTAAACCCTTAACCTCAAACCCTAAACCCTAAGCCGTGACTTTCGCCAAGTGCAAAGATAAGAGGATGGACGTTCTCTGCTCTACGCGGTCTTGCGTTGGCCGTCCACCTTCTCTGGCATAGTCTCTCATGCCTGCTCGTGTACTATTTATGGTTCTTGCTTCGTTGAGTCTGCACCCAGCGGAGGCTTGCCCGCTGCATAGTACAATATCCTCCATGGCCTACAGTCCTCACCCGTAGACAGCTGACATGCGTACAGTGAAGTTACGATATCCCCCACACCTTCTTCTAGGGATGTTAGCTTTCTCTGTAAAGCCCAAGGCGCTGAGATGTAAACCGGAAGCCCTCCTGGCTTCTGTTTGAAACGAGTCTTCAATGAGTCCGAACTCACAGAGGGCGGAATTTGCTTGTAGGTTGGGCTTAGAGCCGAACTGCAAAGCTAAAGATCAAAGGATCAGGTTGTATCACGTACTGTTCGAATCTGTTCACTATATGTACTTACGTGTGTATGTGTACTGCATCGAGACAGATCGAAAACGCAAGGCCTGAGCGGGTTCCCATACCCAAATCCGAAACCTTGCCCTATGAAAATAGAGCCAATATAACAACCCTAACCCTATAACCCTAAACCCCCAACTTTGGCAAGTTTGCGCGCCTGATCATTCAATAACAACCCTAACCCTATAACCCTAAACCCCAACTTTAGCAAGTTTGCGCGCCTGCGCATTCGGGAACTTCTCACACAAAGCTGAATGGACTTTTGGCTCCCACTGCTTAGGGTTTCAGGGTTTATAGGGTGTTAGGCTTTACCCATAGACTCCATTGTAGTTCCTCTTTGAGATTACGTTATAGGACTCTAAATATAAACCACAACAAGGAACTACAATGGAGCCTATGGGTAGGGCCAGCGCAAAGCCGACCCCAACCACACGAGCCCTAAGCCCTCTACTAAACCCTAAACCCTAAACTGCGAGATTTGCAGATCTCCAGATTACAAGCGTTTTCGGAGTTTAAAGGTTCGGGTTTAGGGTATGGGAGCGGTGCGCAGATTCAGGCGCTTGGATGTGGGGGAGCCAGTCGCAGAGGCACACCCGAGATGGTTTGAAAGTTTACAATATTCAGGCTTGGTGAAGGCATAGGACTCTTCAACTACCCATAGGCCCCATAGTAGTTCCTTTTTGTGGCTTATACCTCGGATCCTATTAGGTAATCCCACAAAGGAACTACTATGGGGCCTATGGGTAGGAATGCCAGTGAACGTACAGTGGAGGTGTCACTATCGGGCTTTTGGGGTTCACTTAGATAGCCAATGGGAGAACTTTAAACTGTTGGCCTTACGTATTAGGTCTATCCTAAAAAGTTTGAACTTGTTTGGGTCTGGTTGTTGAAGAAGAGAGTTCATCAATGTTCTTGAAGATTCCTGCATTGGGAGCAGCGCACTGGGAAGGTTGTTTGAAGAGGTTCGCTTTGCAGCAGACATAAGGTCTTGGAGGTAATGTAGGGGTCTATTTAACTAGCTATGTACTATTTTGGGGAGGGTCCTTACTATAATTATGGTATAAGGGGCCCAAAACCCTATTCTAATTTGCAAGGCCCCTAGGTTACTCTCCACAAACGCTGGGATTACGACCGCTGGCTGGGGCGACCAGCTTTCCTGGATGTGTTTAGAAGCGTGTGGGGTCCTTGCCATGTGTACGTACTTTGGCTTGAGCCAGCGGATAGAGCAACCCCGCCCATGGGGTGTATTTACAGATTGTGAGAAATCCGTGCGATTTGGTTAACATAGCAATGCTGACAGCACACTGTAGGACTTGAGAACCGGATCCCTACTGTTTAGGCAGCTGGACATCGTATTGTGCTACAACTGCACCAGTTCTGCATGATTTGTTCAGTGTGTTCCTTTAGCTCGCCAGTTCATGCCAAGGACGAAGTGAACTATTTAAGCCCTAAAGCCCTAAACCCTGTTAAGCACAATGTGGATTCTGCTGACCTTAACTGCAAGGCGGAAAAAGGTGCTCAAAAAAAGCCTGTTAAGCTATCAAGAGAAGCACAAGCATCTCGTATCAACCCATCAGGCGCTTCAATCGTCCGAAGCCCCACAAGCCCAAAGTCTCGAAAGCAGGGGCTAACTTAACGGCTGAACCCCTGAACTGAACCCTAAACCGAGCAGCATCGGTTTAGGGTTATAGGGTTTAGGCCAAAGTAGGGTAACTCAGGTGTCACTGCCGGGTTTGCCACCCGCCGCCTTGCCTTTGTCGGACGCAGCGCAGCATCCCCAGTTGCGACAGGGTATCGGTTTCGCCATGTCATCGTAGCCACCCTAAATCCTCAGGCGCCCCATACCCGCAAGGCCAGCCCATGCTTTCCGTCACAGAGTTTGCCCAAACAGAAAGCCCCGGCACGAGTCGAGCCGCAGCCATGTGGTGCAGATTCTACAGGGCTTTTGTCCAATCTGAGGTCTTTGAGCTTGACAACCACTTTCCTCGATGACGAGCTGCGAATCTCGCGCACGTCTTTGGGAGAGACCCTCCTTTGGCTCCGCGTGGAGTCTAAGTAGAGCCTAGGTGCTTGGGCTCCATAGTATAGTATAGCCGTATAGCATAATGCAGTATGGTATAACGGGATATAGTATAGTATTATATAGTGTAGTATAGTCAAGTGTAGCATGGCACAGCATAGTCTATCATAGTGTCACAGTATAGCAAGTTATAGCATACAGTTTAGAATAGCATGGCTTAGCATAGTACAGCACAGTATCGCATAGTATAGCACAGTATAGTAGTATCAGTATATATAGTGTAGTATAGTGTGGTATAGTATAGTATAGTCTGGTCTAGTATAGTATAGTAGGTGCTAGTAGATTATGGTATCATGTAGAATTTGGGTCTCAGGTTCAGGAATACGTTGCGGAGTATCATGGCAGCTAAATTGGAGGGGTGGGACTAGGTTCCGGATTCAGAGTTGTGTGCAAACTAAAATTAAAATGGCGCTCATGGAGCTTAAAGCGTTTACGGATTAAGAAGGATTAGGTTGTGTGATTCAAAAATAAAGCATTCTCAACTGTATGAGGGCTTCGGCTGTGATTAAAATACTGATAGTAACGGGGCAGCGGCATTAGTATTTGCAACAGGGTTTGCGGGGAAAATATTTTATAATTAAGTTAGATAAGTGGTACATAGGACTGCATAAATGGGATTTTTGATTACGAACTGCCCGTCATAGTAGCTATGATGAATCCTAACTCCAAAGCGCGAACAAACATTGGAACATATTCCCAGCCTTTGCCCTGAAGAGTAGGGAACCTCAAGACGACCTCCAGCTTCAATCGGCAAACGTTACAGAAAGAGTGGGTGACGTTGCGGTTTACATGTCCAAGTGATTTCTGACACACACACACACACACGCGCACACACACATGCTTGCACTCGTATGTAGATTTTGCTGCAACATACCTGACGATGTATGTAGCTGTGAACAAAAATGTAAATTGCCGCAGTCACTGGGCAGGTAACATTTGGCGCATCCTCATCTCCAACCACGCACGTAAAACCTAGGGTCCGCGATCGGAGCCGTGGTCCGTTTAAGCTTTAATAGTTTTAGTACGTACAGCGAGCACCCAAAGCGGTGTTATTGCTTCAGCAGCGCTGACAGCGGTACCATGAAGAGAAAGGCATTCCATCCCCCACAGTTTGTCCCGAATGTGCCCGCAGGTTCCCTCGAAAGCAAAGCCCCGAATGACTCTGCTAGCTTGCAAAAATCAGCCTTTTGGGCAGAAGTTGGTTCAGATGTGTGCATCCGAAACTTGCGTCCCACAAAGCCGAAGCGCGCATCCGACGAAGTTGGCATCTACCTATAGTCTCCATTGTAGTTCCTTTTTTGGGGTCACCTTTTGGGATCCTTATTATAGAATAGGTTAAACCAAAAAAAGGAACTACAATGGAGACTGTAGGTACAGGCCTTCCGCAGCCGGGATCTTATTGCTCGGCTCAGCCATCGTCGTGACGATTCTCCGACTCAACCTCATATTTCCTGGCCCCAAAGACCGGTACCCCCATCCTCACATCCTAAGCCCTGAACCTCTATAATGTCGGGGCCTAAATAGTTACCAATAGTATTTTGAGGGCTCCTTATCATAATTGTAGTATGATGGGCCCCAAAACCCCATTCCTGCTTCTGAAGGCCCTTGTATCCCTTAAACCTTAGCATCTCACAGTTTCTAGATCTTAGACCAATGCCACTCCAATGGTGAGAACAGTGGAGTGGGAAAACGGTTATTGCATGCGACATAGGAGAATTGTATACCAGACAATACTGAGAAATCTTTAAATCATGATTTGTTCTTTGCGGATGGGGCTATGACCCCTCAAGTTCAGACCTCAAAAAGCACCGGAGCTTAAATTGAACCCTGTAGGAATAATGTAGGAACCTGATTAAGAAAGCCTGGCCCTATAACCCCAAATATATGAGGGTTCATATTAAGATCCCTAATAAAGCCCCAGGGTTTTTAAATCAGGTTCCTAGATTGCCCTAAACCCTAAACCCTAAACCCTAAACCCTAAATCCTGAATCCCTGACCTTTCGAGTTTCCCGCCCCCGCCGTGGCCATGCGGCGCGACCGTTTGAGCAGACGTGGCAGGCGCAAAGCGGGGGTGTGAGGATGAGGGGGTCTCGGGTCTAGTAGGGTTTAGGGTTTTGGGTTTTAGGGTTTAGGGTTTAGGTTTTTAGCGTGTAGGGTTTAGGATTTAGGTTTTAGGGTTTAGGGTTTAGGGTTTGGGCTTTTGGGTTTAGTGGGGTCTAGGGTCTTGCGACCCGGCCGGCTTCGGATTTTGGGGATTGAGGCTTAGGCTTCCAGCTCCTCAAAGAACCTTACAAGCTCTCAACCTTGTGATTATCCTTTCTATGTCGAATGAACCACCTAAACCTAAACCTAAACCCTAAACCTAAACCCTGAATCTAAACCCTGTCCCAAAGCGCCTGTTATCAACAGGTCTCTGTGGGTTTCTGGCCTCAGATTTTGCACGGGGCGAGACGCAGCCCCGAACCCTGAAATCCAAAATGGGAGTCTTCAGAAACTGTGGTGTCCCTGGTTAGGATTTAGGATTGGTTTGGGCAGAGCCTTATTGAGGATATGACGTTTCAGGGTATTTTTCCCCCCTTTGTTGATTCTCTCCTTTTCCGAAATCCCCAAATCCTGGGCTCCTCACCCCAGACCGCCAGAAACGCGCGCAGCTTCGGGTTTTAGGGTGTGCGGTAACACATCCACAGCATTCAACTTCCAATAGACCGACAAACCCACGAGCCCAGATTTAAACCCTATAAATAAACCCTAAGCCCTAAACACTAAAACCCTAAACCCTAAACCCTAAACCTAAGCCCTAAACAGAGTTTAAGGGTTTGGGGTTCCGGCTTCAGAGTTCAGGCACCGCTCTCGCCAAGATCGATAAAGACCCTGAGTTTCTCAGTCAGGTGCCTTTTATGGGTAGTTTTCTGAATTAGGGTCCCTTTTGGGGTCCTTGTTATCAGAGTGCCGTAGTTTATTGGGGACCTGAAAAGGGACCCTAAGTTAGA
>CAJNDV010032266.1:0-21568 GCA_905221635.1 Symbiodinium sp. CCMP2456 | reverse complement strand
GGCTCCTTATTATTATTATTATTATTAGCATTATTAGCATTATTACTATTATGGTCTAATATACCCCCCCAAAAAAAACTCCTTGGTTCTTTGCCGTGCTCATTTGAGGACATCGATCCTCAACCGGTTCGGGGCTCAGCTGCATATCTCAACTTCGGCTCAGAACTCCTGTGTGGGCCGCAGCTGAGATGTCTCTTCTGGGTTCCGCAAAACTGACGCGAATCGCTGCCAAGGCTGCAGACTGCGTGTGCACTTGGAGGTTCATGTGTAGTTATAAGTAGGGTTATAAGTAGGGTAACTATAAGTATAACCCATATTAGGGACTTATAACACCACTTATACCTAATATGGGTTATAATGATAGTTACCCTACTCATAACCCCACTTATTACTACCCATGAACCTCAAGTAGGCTATGCCAGAGCAGAGCGATTTCGGGCCCTTTTTTGGTGTGCTTTGCAGGCGGAGACAGCGGCTCCCGCCCTGTCTTTCGAGCTGCGATGGGGCCGCGCAAGGCTTAGAGGACCTTACCAGAGAGCCCAGTACCCCTTAAATAAGGAATATACCTCAATTTTTATCCAATACCCCTTTATTACGGAATATACCTTAATTTATATATGGGCCTTAATATTCCTTAATTAAGGGGTATTTGGGCTCTCTGGGTTCCTGAATCGTCTTGCAGCATCTTGTGGCAACATGGCAGGCGTTGATGTCCTGTGCTGAGGTCAGCAGCAGGGATGGTGGCTTGTAGGCGATGACAACTCTTCACTTATAGCCACTGTGTCAGCACATAATGTAAGCCATACTATTCTGCACTTCGCATTGTTCTCACTGACACCTCAGGCCAAAGCTGCGGCTGATGAGGATGACATCGTGATGGAGGCAGCTCTTTTAGCAGAGTTAGAACGAGACAACTTGTGCATTCTTTGCTGTGCCGGCACTGGGAGGTCAGGAGCAGCAACTCTTCTGGTGCAGGCGAAGTCGCCTTAAAGGAGTCAGGGAGTTCACGCTGCAGTTTGGCACTGACGATGTCACTGTGTATCAACGTCGACATTCCGCAGCCGTGGCAGATCGTCGCCGTCCATGATTTCATGAGCCCATAGCACTGTATGCTGAGATGACGCGGCGGGCCAAAGTGCCCGACAATGCCCAGGAGGCCGAAACTACGGTCGAGATGAAGGCTGACGCTATTTTGCGTCGAATACGAGACTCCATGACCCTCGTTTGACATCGAAGGGGCATCGTTCACAAAGCCCGAGATTCAACATTGTCCAGCTGTACAGTGGTAGAGACGCTCAAAACACGTACACGTTCCCGCGTGTGCAAACATGTGTGCACACACACACACGCACACCATGTAGGTAGGCCAACCCCTTTGTTCCTCTTCAAGCTTCAATCCATATGCCAGCTCGGCTCAGCCAAAGACTTACCACCGGAGGTTTTGGGTCCAGAAGCGCAGGAGGAGATGTGTGTTTCCGAGCAGATAAGCAGGGACTGCTGATGCCAGGAAAAGAAAGCTTTGGTGATCACGTAAGGCACCTTGCATACACAACTGTTGACAGCCATGCATCAAGTTGCTCTTGTCCTTGGGCACATGTGGGGGTTTCCGAAGTAGGGGACCCTACTATAGCACCCTAAATGGTAGAATCCTTACTATAAGGACCCCAAGAATAAGGTACCCCTTACTTTTGGAAACTCCCATGTGCTGTCAACTCAGGAGAAGCATTGGGCTGACAACGGCCGAGCTGTTCTCCTACCTGGATTTCGACCACGACGGAGTGGGAAGCTGAGGGTACCTTAATTTGGCGGGGGGGGGTCCTTATACTACGAATCCTACTAGTTGGGGCGCTATATTAGGGTGCTGTGTGCATGATACGACCTTCTCATCGTGCAAATTTGCCCTGAGGTGATAACGTTGACCGACTTCGCTGGCTTGCTTATGTCCTTCGAGCCCGAGTGCAGTGCTTCAGTCCTCAGCCATACGTTCCAGCTCTTCGAGCTCCATCGTGGAGGCGACCCGTCTGCTAAATCTGCACGCCTTGGAAAACTCTGTCTCGCATGTGAGGTCTAGCCACGCTTAACCTGGAAAGCAACAACCCAGCCTTGATTCGGATAGCAATGATACTAATCGTTCTGAGGATACAGGAGTTTCCGAAAATTTGGGGTGCCTTATTTTAGGGGTCCTTATACTAAGGATCCTACTATATGGGGGTACTATAGTAGGGTCCCCTCTTTTCGGAAACCCCCTGTCTCTGTTGGGCTATGACCCCTAAACCCTAAACCCCTAAACCCTAAACCCCTAAACCCTAGACCCCTAAACCCTAAACCCTAAACCCTTAAACCCTTATGAACTGCCGAGGACTGAGCCAGGCCAGCTTCTGCAGGATTTGGGAGCGCCATGGAGAGGCGAGCCCCCAGCTGCTCCGCTGGCTCCCAGGCACCAACTGGAGCTTACCGTTTACGCCGGTTTAAGCTACGTTTAGTTAATGCAAACTCAAGATTTTGGGGGCTGAGGTTGTCTTAGGATGTAGGGTTTTAGGGTTTGACAAACCCTAAACCCCTTAAACCCAATAAACCCCCCAACAAACCCCCTAAAAAACCCTAAACCCCAAACACTGAACCCCTAAGGCCGAAAGCCCTAAACCCCTTAAAGCCTAAACCCCTAAACCCAAAACCCCCAAAACCCCTAAACCCTATCCGTAAACCCCCTAAACTTAAACGCCTCTCCGGCAGGCAAAGCCCATGGCCGGGTTCTCGGTGCCGAAGCACAAGCGACCTTCAGCGTAGAGGATGCTACAACCTAAGAGAGATATAATCCTAGTGCGTCGTACGTAATGTATGCAACCTGACATAGATATAATCTAGTGTGTCGTACGTAGTGTAGAGTATGTAGTATACAGTATGTTTACAATCTAGCATATAGTGTATAGTAGAGCATCAGTCGGAGGGTAGAGGGTCATGCGTTTCCAGGCTGAGCCACGACCGGCTTGTTTCTGTCAGCTGGCTATAGTATTCTTAACCGGCCGAAATCGTGCACGACAAAGCTGTGCTCATCAACATGTTCGAGAGTGCTGTCATAGACTCAGAGAGCCGGGCACACCAAACCCTAAAAACCCCGAAACCCTACATAAACCCTTAAAAACCCTAAACCCCATAAACCCCCCAAAAGCCTAAACCCTGAACCCCTAGCCTTCGCTGAGGATCTTGGACCTTGTTCAGTCCAACCTCATCGGCCTGGCTCCAGAAACCAACGACCTGGAACTCCTGGCCCTCCGCTTTAATTAAATAGTTAGAAGTACGGGGCCCTAAACCCCTAAACCCTAAACCCTAATATGGACCCCTGGGCCCTAAACCCTAAACCCTAAACCCTAATATGCACCCCTGGGCCTTGCTAGGGACCCTTAAGGGTCCATATAGGGTACATAATGGGCTTATAAGGATCCCAGGGTTAAGGGCCCATACTAGGGGATCATGGGTTCAACCTGAGATTAGTGGTCTTATAGGGATACACAACATGTGCCCGCATCTTATATCGATCTGTCTGAGGTCTATCTACTGTACCTATCTACCTATCTACCTATGTGTCGATCGATCTACCTATCTATATATGTATGTACTTGAGTATGTAGAATAAACTCAATATATATATATATATATGTATATATGTATGTATGTATAATACACATGCACCTGCTATATGCATACATATATATATATATATATATATATATATCGGTTTATATATGTATACAGATATATGTACTGTATGTATACGGGGAATCTCCCCGATGGGACTTGGACCTGCATTAAGGTCCCAGGGCATCAGGAAGCTCTTTGGCTGCGGCAGCTCTATGCGACCTACTACGAAAGACACAACTCGGCGTCGCGAGGCTATTTCAATGTTTAGGGATCGGGGTTTAGGGTTCAGGGTCTAGGGTTCAGGGTTCCGGGTTCAGGGTTCAGGGTTTAGGGTTTAGGGTTCAGGGTTTAGGGTTTAGGGTTCAGGGTTCAGGGTTAGTGTTGAATGTTCTGCACATGCTGTTCCGCCATGTGCGAGTGCCTCGGTGATGTTTCGCCTTGCCTGAGGATTGAAGCTCTGATGCACGAGTCGCAGGCAACATTCACATCAGAGGCACACTATCGCACTATTGCTGCAGAGCAGTCTCTTGCCTCATTGGCCTTACAGCAGATCCGTTTGAATTCTTTAGAAAGCTGCACATTTCAGAAGCGCGCGGGATGGGTATTTCAGCTGCAAGTTTCGATGGAAGCTTTCAGGCACGCCGAATGCTTTGTTGGTTTTGTTCTGCGTCACGCACGAGGTCTGAGATGCTGGAGTCTGAGTTCTACGTTTGGCGAGTTCGCAGTCCAGGCGGGGTTTGCAGAGGTCTGGCGTCATGGCCCAGGTCTTGAGAGGCTCAGTGAGACTAGACGCAGAGAGGTCTCCTGCAGCACTACGCCGGCCAGAGCGGCATGGAGGGTCGCCACGAAGTGCTGGCCTGGCATGGGGATCCGTCGGATTTGGATCAGGCCAGCTTGCTGGAAGGCCCTGCCATGGCATGATTCCGGTCCAACTGTGAAGCTTGCTACTATCTGCACTATACTTGACTATGCGACACTATACTTTGCTAACCTTTGCTATGTATGCTTTACGATAGTTTACAATTCCATGCTGTGCGATATTGTACAATACTATATGCCATACTATGCGATACGACACTATACAATACTATACCATACCATAAGACACCACCATGGCATATACGATACGGTGGACTATATATACTATACTTTATACATAAAGAAACTATATGTGAAAAATATGTACACCAGACTGTACTGTACTATACTATACGGTACTATACTTATCCTAGACTAGAGCAGAATAGACTATACAAAGGTTTAGCGCGCAGTCAGCTTTGAGGCGACTTGCGACCCACTGGGAGGATGCTGGCGGGCGAGTTGCCGTGGCGGCTGGCTGCGCAACCACTTCAAACCTTTGGCAAGGGGGCTGAATGGCACCTGGCCTGGGTGAGGATTTAGGGTTTAGGGTTTAGGGCACCTAGACCCTAAACCCTAAACCCTAAACCCCAATAACAGGCTCCTCCTGGTAAGGAATTCTAAACTGTACTGCAGTTGAACAAGGGCCGTTAAAAAAAAGCCCTAAACCTGGCCTGGGATAGGGATAGTCCGGGCTTCGGGGTTCGGGGCTTGCGGCAGGCATGAACTTCCGGTGCTGTTGTCTGCTTATTTCTCGAATCCGAGCTCACATCGTGGCTCCGAGAACAAACCTGTTGAGTGTGAATGTGTCTTTTTAATTTGTGTAGTATACTATAGCATACTATAGTATTAATTTGTGTAATAAAATGTTTGTAATACTGAAAGCTCATGAAAAGCTTTAGTTGAGCCGCCATGCGCTGAGAACTAGCTTTCCACGGGGAAGTGCGAATTCCCCTTGCTACTTAGTGGCCAAGATGCCAAGCTGTTGGAACTACATCTCGGAGAGGGGTCGCAGACAGCTGCCAAAATTCCGCTATTCGGGAAGCGATAACTCGTACTTGTATGTGTATTTCTGCTCTCCACTGGCCCAACTACTGGTCGATCGATGCGTTCCGCTCTGGTTGGCACCCAACCTGATCACACTAGCCGGACTGTCGATTTCGTGCTTGGGGCACGCGCTGGTGCATCTGTACTCACCCGGCTTCCGCAACTCCTGCCCCAGCTGGGTTTGGTTGGTTGAAGCTATCTGCACCTTTGTTTACCAAACTTTGGACAACATGGACGGGAAGCAGGCGAGGAGGACAGGCAGTTCATCGCCCTTGGGTCTTTTCCTGGACCACGGTGCAGATGCTCTTAACATCGTGCTGTCGTCTTTGAACATCATGGCAATGCTGCAGTTGGGCGATGGCAAAAGCTGGGAGTGCTTCGGAGTTTGGGCTGCGAGCACAACTCCGTTCTTCTTTGCTACCTGGGAGGAATACTTTACTGGAAGCCTGTATCTGGGAGTGTTCAACGGTCCCACGGATGGTGTACTTATCGTGTGCGCATCCTACTTGGCCACCTTCATCCATGGGAGCCAAGAGGAGTTATGGGGCTCCCACTTTGCCTTTGGCCTCTCACGGGCACAAGCCATGATCTGCTTCTATGCGGTCTGCGTCATGGGCACCGTCTTGGGCAATGTAAAGGCGATGTTAGGTGGTCCACAGAGGCTGCTTCCAAGCCTTGCCCTAACCGGACCCTTCTGTGCCCATGTTGCAGGCGTTGCTTTCTGCTTGCTCTCACCCACCCTGGTGGAAGCACGAGGAAATCCTAGAAGCATATTCTGGTTCTTTGGGCTGACGTTTTTGATGTTAGTGCGACTTGGCTAACATGGCATATCTATCCTCTTCGTTGACATATTACTTAGAAACAGAGCGCACGGCTTTGAGCGACTTTCCTGTGCAAGGTCACACCTTCAGCTTGCTCATGTTTGTGGCGAGGCTTACAGACCTTGGCGGTTGAGCCCCTTCATTCTCGGGGCCTTGATCGTCGGCTGGCTAGCGAGCAGCGTAGGCTCCAGTGGCTCCATGTTTCAGATTGCGGTTGCGGTGCTGGCCATTGCATGGTTGCACCTCCAAGTCTGTGTGATCAAAGAAATGTCAGACGTTCTCCAGATTCCGATTTTCACCCTCGACGACCCCAAAAAAGAGCTAGGCACAAAAAGGATCGAAGACTTAGAAGAGGGGGTGCCAACTCCAAAGCAGCCGTCCAGCTCTCTTCTGAGCTACTGAGGACACTTTTCTATCTGTGCCTCGTCCGTATTGCGCCGTCGGAGCATCTTGGGCCTAACTTTCTAGGGTTTAGGGTTTAGGGTTTAGGGTTTAGGCTTGACCTGCCAGTAGTGGAGGAGGAGAGTGGGATTCATGGAACGGCAGTCAGCAAGGCTCATGGCAGACGTAAGACTCAGGATGAGCCGACTGGCAACGGTTGAAGAATCCGGCCGTGTTCTTCCGCGTCTTGGACCTGCAATTTCTATTGGAGCCTCCTACCCCAAAGCAACCATCAAATTGTTGGTCTAGTCCACAGGATGGGTCTTAGTGAAGGACTCAGACTACGTTCATGGATTTTTGATGATTGCTGGTATGATTGTTTGCGGCTCGTGTTCATCAGCTGGTGGTCCTCACTAGCCATAAGTTCAGTACTGGTACAACGACAATATTCACAATCTTCCCGAACAGACCCTGCCGTCATACGGCTACGATAAGCCATAAGCCTCTTGCATAAGGCACCGATCGTCCTTAAACTGGTAAAGATGGGGTATGCTGATGCTCAAGACAAGGCCTCAGTTTGTCCTGTGTTGGCCCCGGCCAGTGGCCGAGCCTCGGTTTGCGACGAAGTGACCACTAAAACGTACATTGCTTTGTTGATTGCCAGTTTTCTGACAGGAACCCAACTCATCCCGGTCCCAGAACTTGTTGTTGACAGGTTGTATTGCCTGGCTCATCCATCGCTTTGGCTCAGCGGTGCTGGTGGCGACTGGCCCTAGCTACGTGGAAAGTTAAGGGACGGCAAAGACACGTCCAAGCAGGAACACCATACTCAGTCTACGACGTTTTCGTGCTGAGTTGTGTTGATTCCATTTTCTTTTGCAGCACAGCTTGCAGTGCTAGCAATCTCGAATCGCTGCGACCATGCGGGCCGTATTGCAGCTGCGTGCATGCTTCGTTGTGTCAAAGTGCAGGCGATCGAAGGTCGCTTGCCAACGTGCTCTTCGTGACCAGCTGGCCAGAGCAGAACAAAGCCCGCCTGAACTCGTTGGCTGCACACGAGCTGCTCACATTGCGGGTAGGTACAGAAATCACGCCAAGGTGCGCATCCCGCGAGGCGCCACACACCTGCTGGTGTATGCGCTCGGTGCAGGCCCTTCCGGTCGGATTGCGCGACAGCAGAAAGATCGCCCAGTGCACAGGTGGCATTCGCACAATTGATCCTGTGGCAGTGGTCCAGCCAGAGTCTGAACGGTGTTGAACATGAGCGTCGGTACAAAGACTGATGGTCGTCATGCCATATCTTGGTCGTTGTTTTTCATTCTTTCAGCCAGAGTCTGAACGGTGTTGAACATGAGCGTCGGTACAAAGACTGATGGTCGTCATGCCATATCTTGGTCGTTGTTTTTCATTCTTTCAAGGCAGCATGTATTCAAGCTGTGAACTCTATGCCGAAGCGCAACATATATGTATATATATACACATGTGTATATGTATATATATATATAGATATATATCCTCTTTTTTACAGATGCAGGATGGTTAGTAAGATGTACGACTTCTGCAACGATTGTTACTCACGGCAGCGCAGCCACCAGCACGACCGGTGCCGAGCCCATACCAGACTTTACTATACCATACCATGCTATACCATACTATACTATATTATATTGTTATTTCGACTATACTATACTATACTGTACTATATTCTTATTAGACTATACTATACTATACTATATTCTTATTTCGACTAGACTAGACGATACTATACTATATTTTTATTAGACTATACTATACTAAAGAAATACCTGTACTATGACCAGGTTTAGTTTTATGCCTCAGGTTTCATGATGCCCGCCCGCCGACCGAGCTGCCGACGGACTTCAAGGCGGTGCTTCCGATGGTCTCCTTTTTGAAAGGGCTCCAAGAGGGCTTGCGGTACCCAGGGGTTGCTTTAAGGGGGTTGAGGGTTTATAAAGTTTAGGGGTTGGGAAAAGTGGACGGGTTTACAGTTTAGGGTTTAGTTGGGTTGTACTGTATAGTTGTATAAGGCTTACTTTCAGGATTCTGTTGGGGTGACTAGCTGCTATAAGGGCGACTTTGGGGGTTGCAGTTCAAGTTCTATAATGTCTCCGAGAAGCACTGAGATGGCAATGTGCTACATTTTTGTCGGTTTGCTCAGAATTGAGGTGGTGTCCTTCGTTCGCGCACCTGACGGTGTTCAGCTCAGTCAAAGACATGCCCCAGAATCTGTTCTGGCGCACATGCATCTGCACATGCAAGACGCAGGAGCTTGACTCGTCGGCTCAAGTCCGAACGCACGAATATGCTGTGCTATCGTGACCCCCCACTTTGCAACATCCTTCGGAGGCGCGCAGCCCACACAGGGCAGATCCTTTTCAGGAGGGAGAGTGCAGGTGTAACCCGAAGGCACTCTGCCACGAAGTTCGACTTCCTCTGACTCCCGAGCTATGCTTAAGGCATCCAGATGACAAGCTGCAAGCAGAAACCAATGTGTGGAAATGCAAAGCATCGGGGTCTCCACACTAAGACTTGGATGTTGAATCACTGTGGGAGAATGTAGTGCTTGCATGGAATGGGATGGTTTCCGAGCCAGAATTTGCATGTCACCGCAACAGCAAACTCCGCCACAAGATGTACACTCTATCTGAAAGAAGCTCGACCTTGACATGAGATACTGCAGTGGGGCATGTGAGCTGTATTTCCCTCAGGTGCCGCATCTTTCACTGCCCATTTCGAACCCGGCCAGTGTGCTACACTGGATAGAAGCACACGAGGACTTCTTCTCAGCCCACACGCATACACGAGCGATGATGCTAGTGATCGTGTAGTTGCACAAACGCTGGTTCGTTCTTGCGCTGCCAGGATCTGATGCTTCAGGGTGTGAGCCTGCAAGCAGTCATGCCGCACGCTTAGACAACGCGGCTGCGAAAGACCCTAAAAGCACTGGCTTTGAATGAAGGTCGTATATTGGGTGGACCAGCGCGGGCAAAAATTGGGCACAGCGCTGTGGGCTTCAGACAGCCTTGAGGCATGTCGAGCACAGGAAGCCGAAACGGCGGTAATATAGGGGCCTTAATGATTAGAATAGGGTTTGGGGGTATATTATACAATAGTTATAATAAGGAACCCCCAAAACCCTATTCAAAATATTAAGGCCCTTACATTAGCTTCAGTATGGAAGGCAAAGGAGCTCTCGATTTCCAATGCATCGGTGCCACCGGACGCTCGAGGTCTCAGGGCTGGATTCTTAGCAGAGTTCCGATGTTTACCTGTAGTCTCCATTGTAGTTCCTTTTTGGTGATAGCTTATAAAACCCTTAATATGTAATTGGTTAAACCAACAAAAGGAACTACAATGGAGACTATAGGTAGGTTGGCCGAGCCTGCAGTGGCGACTTCAAGGTCCTTGCGAGGAACTCGCATGGCGAGATGGCGTCTGGACCAGCTACATGGTGCCCCGGCGAGTATTGACAACTGTGCAAATATCTGCAGACAGCACTTGATGCAGTTGGACCATGATGTTCTGAAGCCGACAGCGTGATTTGAGTACATCAGACAGGCTCCCATCGTTGGCCGAGCAGGCTGAAAGCGAGCTTGCCTCTCACGAGAAAAACGGACTGTGTTGTCGTCTGCTTGCCTTCGAAGAGTCTTGTGTAGACTTATGGCATGATTGACGTAACGGAAACGAGCGAGCATCTTCCAGCGAGAGTCTTTTTAATCCACATGGCCATGCTCATAAAGCGCAGCGTGACACTGCCCAACTCCAGAAATTATGTGTTTCCTCGGTGCTGTCTGTGGCGCGTTGATGATACGCACTGATCCGGCGAAGCGGTGCCTACAGTACCGGAAAAGAGTCCAGAGTCAACACGTTGAAATGCTGCTTACTCAGGGGCCGGCCCTGCAACCGCACACTGAACGTTGAGCCATGCCCGGCCATTAGGCTGGAATCAAGGGCCCTGGCGTTTGCATGGTTGTTGTGCGAAGTTACGCGAAGTGCTTATCTGACCGAGCAGAGTGCTGGCATCTGCCAGTGCAACAATAGCTGCAAATGTTTCTGTAGGAGACTTGACACCCGATTCTATCAGTGTCCTTGCCTCACGCCTGCTCATCCAGATCCTGATTTGGGTTTTGACCGGCTCCTTGGCCCATCTTGGCCTGCCAGTGTGAGGAAAGAGGTTTCCGGGACGGAGACCCCGCACCCTAAACCAGGAGCTCTAGGAAATAAAGAAGATGGACCGGGGATTGGAGGCAGGTATCCTCAGCACCAATTTCACGAGAAACCAAGCAATTGTCCAGTTTGAGGCGAGCCTGAATCTTAGACAAGGGCTCTGATTCCGAGTTCCGATGATGCAAGTTTCAATTTATCATTCATGCCGGATGAATCGGTCAGCACATGAAGCTCAGGAAAGCCTCTTTCGCCGGGCTTTGTACAGCAATGTGTTTGGCAGACACCTTTGACCCGTGCGTTGACATGCTTACGATTACTGGCATTCTTCTGGCTCCCAGGCTACAAGTTTGAGGGAGCTCGGCCGAAGCAGTAGACCAAGCATCAAGCATCATTTGTCCATCAGCAAGACCAAAACCTGGCACGGATCCACCAGCTCACGGGGATGTGGTCGTGCAGCGGATGGACAACTCAGATTGCAAGCATGGCGGGGCGCTGTGCGCCAGGAACATGCCGTGAGCTCAGCAGATTGCTTTTCAAATTCAGGTTCGATTCAAGCCTAGTCATGTGCCAGTGGTCTTCTAGTACGTTGGCATTCGGACTTGGCAATTGAGCAGGAGACGCAAGCGCTGGAAATCGAAGCCGCTTGGAAGACCAAAGACGCCAGTAAAGGAAAACCGAATCTCTACAGTGCCGGGTACGAGCCGACATTGCTCTGCAGCAACGTGGAAGATTCGCAGCGGAAGCAGACGAGCTGCACGAGAAAGCCGAAGAGTTGAAAAGGGTGGCCATCCAAAAGAGGACTGCACAGCGGCAGCATCTCATGATGACAGCCGTTGACTTGCAGGCGGGGTGCATCCGTCGACCGGAGTCTGTTCCAATGTGTTGCATAACAGATGATGCTTTATTGTATTTAGTTGCCTTCGCCCCTGCCACAACTACGCCAACGCGCTAGAAATGGCTGACAGAATCGTTGCAAATGCTTCATGTGCACTACATGACATGGGCCTCCCTCGCTCACTCACTTGCCCCGACTCACTCCCGGCAATCCGAATCCCAAAAGTTTGCCAGAACCTGCCTCAGCTACACGAGGCGGCCTTGCCAAGCGGTTTGACAAGATTCGTTGAGAGGGATGGCCAACGACCTAAGAACATGAGTACCTTAATTCGGGTTGTAAGAAACTATATTATATATATATATATATACACTAGTGTTATAAGTAACTATAAGTATACTAGTGTGTGTCTACAGAGCTTCTTTGGGACCATGGTGGACGTCAGTTTCCCGTTTCGCCTGCGCTCTTCTCAAGTCTTCCAGGCTGAGGCCGCCATTTAGAAAGCCCGACTTGGAGGTTCATGGGTAGCTATAAGTGGGGTTATAAGTCCCCGAATATGGCTTATAATTATAGTTACCCTACTTATAACCCTACTTATAACTACCCATGAACCTCCAAGTAAACCTCCAGCAATGCGCACACGGCTGCTACGACGACGACAATGAAGGCAACAACTGCTGCTGCTGCTGCTGCTGCTGCTGCTGCTGCTGCTGCTGCTGCTGCTGCTGCTTGGTTTTCGCGCGAAAGTGGGCAGCACTCCCGCGAAAGGAAAGCAATAATCCGAAGAGAAAGCAGTATGTGTTGATCAACGCTCATGTCGAAATGGTCCCCTGCCGGCAGCCTCGGTTTCAATACACAATGGACATTTGATAACAGCTGTCTCCCCAAGTGCGCGGCACTTGCGAGGGGTGCGGGCCGCGCACACGAAAATGATGTTGTTGTGATTGTTGCGCATCTGTTTCGCGTGTTCGAGGACGTGCGGAAACAGTTTTCGCAGGCTCACCGGTTCCTGTGTGTGGGGGCAGGGCAACGCTGTACATGTAGGGATGAACTCAAGATCCATGTATTACGGCAAACCTGCTGAAAATCAAGCAGGGCTCTCGGAGCGAGCCACCAAAGACAGTGCTTGTGAAAAGGAATCTGCGTACCTGCAATCTACGTAGCGAGCCACTATAAAAGCCCAGAACCCCATTCCAGTTATCGTTCCGACTGCCAATCACAGGTATGGTCCACTGGTCAATCTCAAAACCCCAACTGTAGCTGCAAGGCATGTTAAGGATGTGAGATGAGATGTGATAAGATTATAAGTTTGTAGGTCTCTGCTTGGTTTAAACATGTTTAAGCACCTGCAGGTTGACCTCTTGTGTACAGCACTCGTATGCCGCAAATCTCCAAGGCAAACATCCCTGTCAGGCAAATATCTTAAACATAATACCTACTAACCCTAAACCCTAAACCATACATAGTACCTACTTACTCGTCTACCCACACGAAAAGCATTCGGGTTCTCGTCTACGTTTTTGATTGCGAGACCTCTGGGCTTCAGCGACTTCCTTAATTACATGACATATATATAGATAGATATAGATATAGATAAAGATAAAAATATAACTAATACACAGTGATGTAGATAGACAGTAAGAATGGAGTCAAGGCTTGTGACCCAACAGACTTCAGACTTTGTGCGTGTGTGTGAAGTGCAGTGCCTGTTGTTTTCCAGGCATCATTGTTGTTGTGCATTGTAGGGGCCTAAAGAATTGCCAATACTACTTTGAGGGTTCCTTATTGTAGTTATAGTATAATGTGCCCCAAAACCCTATTCTAATTATTAAGGCCCCTAAACCCCTATAGTAGCCCGTATAGAACACTTTAAGGAACCCTTAAAGGCCCCTATAGTCTTGCTTGTGGCCCCGCAAGCCCCTACCCTTGAAGCCCTAGTGCAACTCCTCCAATCATGATCAGCTGGCCATCTGCGGGTTTCCGAAAATAGGGGACCCTAATATAGTACCCTCAATAGTGGGATGCTTATTATAAGGACCCCCAAATAAGGTACCCCTTCTTTCGGGAACTCCCATATGCTCAACAGAGAGTTGTTGATTGTGGATTCAGCAAGTCAGAACTGTGCCAGACAATCGTCAGACGTTGTTTGCATTGCTGCTTCCGAAGTGAACTTTGGCAAGACAGGTCGTTAACTGTTTCGTTCCGGGAACTCTGCCAGAGAGAGTTGAAGCTTGCAAGACAGCGTCTGCCTCAAAAGCGGAGACAGTGCAAGAGACATCATGCGGGGATGCTAGTTGTGCTTCAGTGGGAGGAAGGTTCCAACCACCCTGCTTTGGAGGTTGGACCATCAGGCGGAAGGAAGCATCGGAGGAGGAAGCGAAGGCCGAAGACGCGCCAGCCCGACCTGGACTGGCATCAGAATTTTTTCAAGCAAGCGTACTTCTTCAACTCCTTGCAGCTCCAAGTAGTTTTCGTGACAGAAAGGATCCTCGCTCGAGGATGCGATGGTGATTTATACCCCGGATTTGAACAGCTGTTTCGTGCAATTCATGACTTCCGTCGCCACCACGAAGTTTGTCAATCTCAAGTCGTGGCCTATGTTGACATGGAGGGCGAGTTGCTGGGGTTCGGCGGCATCGCAACCCTGGCACAGGTTCTGTTTGTTGCGCATGGCCCCCACGGCCTATGGATGATGGGATCGTGCCTCCTGTTTGATTTGGGGTCCACGCAGTGTGCACGATGTTTCAGAACGCTGATGGAAGACGGATCATTACGCAAGCGCGGGTGGGGCTTGCAACAAGATCTCCAGGCAATGTATCAGATGGGCATTGTGCCCAGCAACTTCGAAGACTTGCAGGTGGCCATGAAGAGCAACGAATGCCCGCGACCTGCACTCAAAACGTCATTTTGGACGCTGCCGAATATTGCTTGGTGGATGTCCTACTTGGGTGTCCCAGAACCAAATCCCAAGCAAGGCGAGTACTCAAGAAACGTTTTTGCCAAGGCCCATGCTGAGAACAAGTACTTGATTGCGTAATGATCGCCGCAATTTATATCGATAACTCCATATCATCTGGATTGTTGGATGCAGCACGCAGTGAAGTTTATGAAAGAGTGGCGCAGCTCCAGCACTATCTGGATTGTGAAGTCATCTTGGGCAACACGTTGAAATATCTGCAGCTTGCGAAGGGTGAGCCTGAGATACGTGCTAAGGCACTTCAGCTTAAGCGGGTCTGCCAGAGCCTCACAGAACTGTATCCCAATGGAGACTTGGATGACTTCCTCAATGACTTCCTCTACAAAAGCCTCCCAACCTGTGCTGCAGAAGATCCACCGCAATCTCTCGACGTCTATTGCAACTGCGAGGATTGTGAAGCAGGCATCGGCTGTGCTGTCCCTCATGCATACCCGTAACCCGTCGCTCAGTGACCACATCGACATCTAGACCACACTTGCCGCATCCATTCAAACTCCTGTAACTACTGTGCAGATCCCTGAGAGCTTGTTGAGCTACCAACAACAGACATCAGGTCCAACGCAGCGACGCTGGCGCGCTGAGTGTCGAGGTTCACATTTCCGGCAGTGACACCATCATGATTTCATCGGCCATGCGAATAGTCTACAGCAAGATGTCGCAGAACTCTGTCAGTGGACCATGTCAAAGACGTGCGAGTCCAGAAACAAGTATCTTAAGTAGCGAAGGATGGACAAAATGCAAGCATCTTGTCAGCAGGTCCTTACAAGCATCATCAACAACAAATTACAAAGGGATCGAGTGGTAAGCTGTCCACGTCATTCTATCCACACACACACACATGCAAAGACAGTAGGAATAGAGGAATGAGTGCATGACAAGTCTGCAGAGGCACAGGGTCGAAACACCGATGCACGACCTGCGTAGACCGTTCGAGCGCGTGAATACTCAGGGCCTTGTGGCACCGGCCACCAGCACGCTGCCAACGCCAATGACATGCATTATCGATTCTAGTCAATACCAATGTGTATATACATATGAGCCTGTGATATAGCATAGCAATGCATGTCCAGATATGCACATGTACGTGCACGTATGTCTGGATGAAGAAAAGGAGAAGTCATGTAGTGAAGGAATGCAGGAAGTAAGGTAGGAAGGCAGGTAGAAAAAGGAGCAGTCATGTGTTTATAGTATTATAGCATATTATATGAGCATGCACACTGGAAAATACATGCGCATTCACGTATAGCTGTACTTTTTTGAGTAGTTCAGTTTTCTGGATGGTCACGCCGGTCACGCTAGGTTGTTCAGCGTTTCTTAACTCATTTTTCGCAAAAGTAGGCAACGATGCGAGGGTCTTGAATTCGGTCACGCCAGAGCGGAATTACATCTCAACGAGTGTCGGCATACGAGCTTGTGCTTCCGAAAGTTTGCCAGGTGAAAAGCAAGGCAGGGTCAACGATGCACCGACCAGGTGCAGCAGCTAAGACTCCAGATTGATTGCTACCGGCTTTCAATTTCTTAGGGGTACTTAGAAATAATTTTTAATCTTTGGTTATTATAAACCCTAAGAAGCAGCTAAAATTATAATTTTTGCTAGGGATCTAAGTTCAGTATAGATTTGGGAGTTTCCGAAAATTAGGGGTACCTTATGTGGGGTCTTATAATAGGAATTATTTAGGGTCCTAGATTAGGGTCCATATTTTCGGAAACCCGCATTTGTATGGTTCCTTTGGACACCAGCCCTGCAGGCGTATGTTTCGCATACGATGCTGGGTTCCCAAGTACCAGAAATGGATGGACGTCAAGGACACCAAGTGCAAGAAGCTGATCAAAAGGGGGAGATTGCCAGGAAGTCCCACAATCGTAGAGCAGCCAGAGAGCCACCCATTCGTCTACGATGTAGAATGTGATAAGTGGAGGGACTTCTACGAGCAATTCCAGCATCATTATCTTGGAACGGAGGCCGGGGCCTGGGCATCGGTTTCTTACTTTTGGCCACATTGGGAGTCACTCATGTTCAAAACTGTAGGTTATCAGCTCTTGTGCCGCCAAACCTGGTTAGTTTTTGGCATTACGTCACAGGCACAGAATGAGAACCTTCCTGGGCCTATCGAGAGCGGCGATGGTGGCGAATGGACAGAGACACTGCGACGGATTTTGCGGAAGCAGCAAAGCAGTGACCCAGCACCTATCCAGTTCGACGCTAGTGGCAATTGGAAAGAGACTCTGCGGCAAGTTTTGGGGAGGCACCAAGGCTGCACGGTCCTCAACAACGCAGGGGAACAGCTGAAGAAGGTGGGGCAGCTCCAACTCGAGGAAGATCTTCCTTCTGACGAGTTTCCACTGCAGATCAGTGCCGCTTGGCGTTTGCCCTCCATTCAGCCTTGTCTCTAAAGTGTGCACAACTCAAGAAAATGCCCAGAAGGACATGGACACAAGCAGGGTCTCCACATACCAAGGTGAAGAAAGTTCGACTCCTGCCGGTTGACTTCCCTGCGTGCTCCGTTCTCATGTAGTGGCATTGCACTTCGGAGACTCGGACAACTTCGAACTCTCATCAGCGAATCGCCTTGTCACACTTGGTGGTGCTTGTTGTTGCTGTCGAGAGCTTCATGGGCCTTGCACACAGTCTATTGAAGCTTCAGTCTTGTGGTGGCAGCAAACGCCAAGTCAGCGATTGTGACGCAAAGAAGCTGTTGGCACTCGTGGGGGCACAAGGAATTCGACTCCTTTCAGCACAGTCTAGTCTCTGCAGTCAGGCAGGATGCAGCAAATGCTTGTCGCCTGCATTGCGCGGTAGAGTACTGGACACTTCATCTTGTCTTCGCGCCATAAAACAACCTGTGCACACGACAGAGAAGGCAATGGTGGGAATAATTATCATCAAAAAAGGGGTCGTTGTTTTGATCCAATAATCCTTCGCCGAAATACGCGCCTCTTCTCTCCCCAACCGCTTGTTTTCTGATAAAATATGTTTTTTTATTAATTGACTTGTCATGTATTTTTTGAAGATTTAATTTTCAATGTCATTGTAGCTAGCTCGATTCTTCACATAAATATCGATTTTGATTTTTCAATTTGTCCTTTTTGTTTCGAACAGAAAATTATGATTATTCTGAAGTGAAACTGTGTCGCGCTGGTCGCGTCCGTTTTGTTGTGCCCCTGGAACCTTGCCCTTTGGTGCATTTCCTATTGAAAGCCTCTTGCCTGCCTGTCTCGCGGTACTGAAATTTCGAAATTTTAGTGCCGGGAGCATTTCTTTCCCGGTACCAAAATGTTCGAAATTTTGGCGGCTTTAGGAATTTGGTGGCCGTAGAAGGACATGCTCCCGATAATAAAATTTCCGAAGTTTTAGTACGCGAGCTCTAGTGCCGCGCTTTCTGAATGCAGGTGTCTCTCTGTGTCGTGTGTGTGTGTGCGTGTCTCTGAGTGCGTGTGTGTGTGTGCGTGTCTCTGAGTGCGTGTGTTTATATCTGTTAGTGTCTGTCTGCGCGTCTGTTATTTGTCTGTGCGTCTGTCGTTTGTCTGTCTATTTGCGATCATCTAGATCTATTTGCATCTCTATATCTCTCTCTCTATCTATATTTGACTCTGATTTTCTATCTCTATCCCTATCTCTATCTCTTTAAATCTCATTCTATCTAAATTCATATATATATATATATATAATATATTTATGCCTTTTTATTTGAATTTAGATCTATTCATTTATCTATATTGCTTTGAATCTATTTAAATCTATGTATATATATTTCTTTCTATTTTTCTTTTATTTTTTAATTTCATATGAATATTTATCGCTATTGATTTATTTATTTTTTTTTATTTCATCAAGAATTATTATAATAATCGATAATTGGAAATGATAAATATAAGAATTATCTTATGACCTAATTTTTCATTTATTAAAAAAAATTCTAGAAAAATGGTAGGATTTAAATTATTGATATATATATATATAAATTTTTCGATATTGATTTTTATAGAGAAATTAGCTTAATTTTGAAAGAACGCATTTATCTGGCCTATCGAATAGAATCATCTCTATGATATGCCGCCCTAATGGGGGGGGGAAATAGATATGATATTTTTAATCTTTGGGCATAGATTAATTTTATTCATTTATATTTATTTATATTAAGTAGATTCTTGATTATTTCAATATTTATAAAGAAATATAAAATTTTGAATTCAAGCAAATAATATATTTATTATCTTGAATATTTAATATAATTTCTTTATCTTATTATTCGAAATAATGGATCTGCTAAATATAAATTGATAAGAATATTATTTTTCTATAGATTTTAAAAAAATACTATTTAATTAAATCTGTATTAATATTTTATAATTTAGATATTAAAATCATATATAGAATTTCTGATGGGATCGTATATTTTATTCTATTTTGAATATTTATATATTCCGATGAATAGAAATAATTCATTAAATTAAAGAATTTGAGATAAATAATATCATTTTCTAGATTGATTTGATTGATTAAATAAATAATTATTTTCTTTTAAATTGTACGCGCCTGAATGCAGGCTCTAAACTTGAAGCAGAATATAAACCGTCACCCTAACCAACCTACACCCCAAATCCTCCCTAAGATCTTGTCCATTCACAATCTTATAACTTTCAACTTTAGACCCTAAACCCCAAATACGAAAGCTTCAGCCAAACCCTAAACCGCAAAACCTCGCAACCACACCACAGGGGGAAGAGGAACCCACGCCCCACCCACAGGGGAGAGGGGGGGTTCCTGGACCATATACCATTGGGGGGGGGGGCGCGGAGCGCCTGATCATATATACCTATATTTGGATCTATATATAGATACATTTCTATCGATATATTTTTAATTTTTCTCCCAATCTCTCTCTCTCTCTCTCTTAATTTCTCTCTCATTCTCTCTCTCTCTCTCTCTCTCTCTAATGAGAGCGGATCCTTATATATATATATATAAATAAAAATATATATAAGAATCTATCGATATTAGAATATATAGGAATCCTGATTATATGCTTCCCCCAGAAATTATGATAATCTTCTAGAGATGGAGGGGTTGAGCGCACGTCGTCTCTTGGGTAGAGGTGTGTGCTGCATATTTTGTGGTGTGTGTGTGTGTGCTGTGAGTGGTGGGTGTTGTGTGTGTTGCGGGTATTGAAAGTGCGGGTTGTCTGAGTAGTGTTTATTATTTATATCCGTATGTATGCGTGAATATATCTATTATAGATATTATATGGAGGAATATTGGGGGCGTATATTGAGGGGAATAAATAATAGGAATCTAATCTAATCAAATTCTTAAGCGAGATATTTCTAATATTAAAATAATATTTTATTCTGGTAAAATCCAGCCAGGATCTTAAATATGGCAATTCCAGAATTTTATATAGACTATAATTAAATAAAAAAGGCAGGACCCGTAATCAAGGCATAAGATTGGCCCCGAGCGCAGAGAGAGCGTTTAGTGGCATTTAGAGTCTTCCCGACGAGGTCTGGTCTAGAGCGCGCGTTTGATCGCGCAGAGCCTTCTAGAGAGAATATTTGATGAAATTTATAATCTTCCCGACGAATTTAATCTCAACGCACGCTTGATCTTAGAGCCTTCTAGAATCTATCTAGAGAGATCATTTAATAATATTTAGAATCTTCCCGATGAATCTATTCTATAGTGCGCTTTTGGATCCCACAGACAGAATATTCAGTGAGACTCAGAATCTTCCCGACGATTTATCCTATATCATAATTAATCCCATAAAATTCTCTAGAGAGAGCGCTTAATAATATTTAGAATCTTTTTAATGAATTTGATCCAGGCCACGTATTTGATCTCGTAGAGCTTTCTAGAGAGAGCATTTTATTAATTTTTGATTCCATAGAGCCCGCTAGAGACGTCTAGAAGATTCCAGACGAATTTGGTCGATAATATGTATTTGATCCCGTAGAGCTTCGTAGAGAGAGAGCATTTAGTGGAATTTAGAGTCTTCCTAATGAATTTGGTCCAGAACACGGATTTGATCCCGCAGAATCTTCTAGAGAGCACATCTAGTAGTGATTATAATCTTCCCGACGAATTAGATCTAAGAATCTTCTAGAAAGAGATCATTTAATATCATTTTTAATCTTCCAGTCGAATTTCATCTATAGTGCCTATTTGATCCCGTCGAATCCTCTAGAGAGAGCGCTCAGTGGTATTTAGAATCTCCCCAAGAAATTTGAATTCTAGTATGTATTTCAATCCTGGAGAGAGAGCATTTAATGAAATTTAGAATCTTCCTCATACTTTCGATCTTGAATACGTATTTGATCCTTCCTAATGAATTTGCTCCAGAACGTATATCTAATTCCTCAAAATCTAATAATAATTATAATCTTCCAGATTAGTTTGATTACGAATGAATAATCCATCTTCCAGAGCCATCTAGACAGAGTAATTAGTAGCATTTAGAATCTTTCCGACGAACTATTATATTATTCAGAGCGTGTATATGTGGTGCGAAGTATTGCGTGAATCATATCGTCTTATTTTCTTGAATTATGAAATGATAAGAATTTGAAATATATTTTTAGTTTCGTACTATTCTGAATATATATCTTGAAATAATGAGAATATTTAAATATATGAATTATATATATATATATAAAATCTTCATTTATATATATATATATATTATGAGAAAAATCATATATAATATGAGAAAGAGAAAGAAGAATATAATAATAATAAAAAGAATAAAAAAATTATATTGATGCGCGATAATAATAATTTCATTATAATATAAGAAATAATGATAATTTTTCAAATATTCAAATATA
>CAJNDV010032265.1:425-13381 GCA_905221635.1 Symbiodinium sp. CCMP2456 | reverse complement strand
AACTATAGGCAATAGTTAAAAATTACGTTTTGCCTAGAAATAGGCTATTTTTACCTATAGGTTATAAATTGCCTATTTGGAGCCTTGGGGTTGTTGCTCTGTTGCGCTTGGTGACTAAAGCTCTGCGTGATGCATTGCCCTACCCACGAGTTGCTGGGGCGTCGCCGTTTCTTTTGCCGCGGTGCCGGCAGCTTTTACACCGCTGGCCGGGTGTAGGGCTAGCCCCGTGGAGTACATGGCCTTGAACCCACCAAGCGCGGCATTGTCTGGAGTCAGGCAGTGTGATGTTGGGTCGATATCCCAGCACCGACGCAAGGTCCTCAGGGTTCAGACGGCGTGTCGGCGGGGCTCTTGAGGCCAACGTGCCTGCGCCCGGCACATGACAGCAAGACGATGCGCTAAAGTGCTTGCTGGGGGCCCCGGGATCTACAACAGACGGTTGTGATCTCCACGGCGCTTTACCAGGGGAGGCCGTTGCTGAATGTCCCGCAGTCGTCCCGTCTTGGATATCTGAAAGCACGAAGGTCTCATGCGTCCTAAGCCCCGTACTTCCTGATGTTTCCAGAGTCTTGATGCTCCAAGTGCTGAGCTCATATGCGGCACCAAAAACAGCCTTTCCTGCAGTCGCGAAAACTTCGTTGTTTGGGCTCTTCATTCTGATATGACACATATATACATACATATATATAGATAGATAGATAGATAGATAGATAGATAGATAGATAGATAGATATGTATTTACATAGATAGATATGGACATATAACTGAATAAGTATAAACGTATGTATATATACATATATATATATAGAGAGAGTTACATGCATGCATACATCTTGTTATGTACAAGCATGCACGCCCTTATGAAGGCTATGTGTTTTTGCCTGTGAGGTGGGTTTGTCCGGCGCCTAGGGGTTTCTCCGAAGGTTCATGCAGGCTGTTGGCAAGGTACATGAGAGGGCTTTCGATTCTTGGCAATCAGCATTTTCGTTTCGACTGTATTGGAAAGTAGTCGCGGTAAGGCCCCCTTAGACTTAGACGTTATCAGCTTAGAATAAGACCCCAAAATGCGGTCATCGGTGTAAGGTAGAGTTGAGGTCCGTTCCTGCTTGGGACGCCAACCTCCGTGAGTTTATGGTACTTCCATGTTTGCAGTTCGCCCGACTTGCCCGGGTTTCACTCATGGCAACTGTTGTTGGAATGCAGTGAGCTTGAAGGGGGAGGGAGTGGTTCTGAATGCTGTTGTGAAGCGAGCGTGTCTGGGCAACTGTACCAATACTTCTCAGAGACGATTGTGCCGCCAGTGGCCTCGCCACTTAAGTTCCCCTCCTGTTTCGCTGCACACTTTTTGCAGGTGCGCAGCAGCTCGGCTTAATGACTCGATCTGATTCAGTGCCACATGCATGTATTGGGCCACCAAAATCTGCAAGAGCTGCTTGTGATCTCCTCATATCTGCATGGGGCTTTGCAGTGAGAGGCTGGGGCATCGCATTAGTTTAGATTTTGTGTAGCGTTGAGCAATTCGGGCCTGAATAGATCGTCGGAGTCGACATTCCGACATGTGCCTAGTAGTCTACTGGTACTACTACTACCACCACCACCACCACCACGAAGACTCCTACTGCTACTCGTAGGAATAACGGTAGTAGTAAGTCAGTCGTAATCCTCATGGCAATAAGCGAATATTTCAACAAATACTTTTCGTATCGAAAGAAAACACTACACAACAATACAAATAACAACAACAATACATAGTAATATTATGTGTGAGTATCGCAAATTTGATATTTTCACCTTGTTCATAACAATCATCATCGTAGTAAGAGTACCACTAACAGTATAGCAGCAGCAACAGCAGGAGGAGGAGGAGGAGTAGTAGAAGTAGTAGTAACAAACATGTGCCCATTCGCGTGCTCCCTGAGAGTGTACCATCAGTGTTGATTCTGCACCCCTGGGTCTAATGTGGTAAGTACTAGCCGGAGTGTTCTTAGGAAGTGTTTATACTTTCGGTATAATAACTTAGTGGCTGAGTAGGTAACCTTTAACCTTTTGCGGCTCTTATAATCCTACTATAATTCAAAAGGTTAACCTTTTTTGGGCTATATAGGGTACTCAGCCCCTAAGATAACCTCCAAGGGAGGATGAACACTGTCATTCTGATGTTGGTTCTAAGGTCGCACAAGCTAACTAATCCATGCCGCGGCTTCCGAGAGCAGGGGCAAAGTCCTCGATATTCTGGATGGTTTGGTTCTTGTCCAGAGTTTGGTACGGGGATGACCTGAAGAGACACCGGTGGGCTTCAACTACGTTCATAGTTGAGATAACGTGTAGCTACAAACTATAATCAGAAAATATGACTTCTGAACTACATTGACGGACAATAAGAAAGTATGTTGATCCATTGCTTAGACCCTCCTGCAATCTCAGCTTGCGGTCATCGGGATGCCTGGCCCCACGGTGCCAGAATCCCCTATGCCAGAAAGTGCCGCTGAGTGTTCGGGCGCGAATTGCAAGCATGCGAAGAGTTTCAGTCCTGACTAGGATCACATGCTGTTACGCGGGTGAGTGCACTGAGTACTGCGGGGTGTGTTGCATTGCCCTACCCACGAGTTGCTGGGGCGTCGCCGTTTCTTTTGCCGCGGTGCCGGCAGCTTTTACACCGCTGGCCGGGTGTAGGGCTAGCCCCGTGGAGTACATGGCCTTGAACCCACCAAGCGCGGCATTGTCTGGAGTCAGGCAGTGTGATGTTGGGTCGATGCCCCAGCACCGACGCAAGGTCCTCAGGGTTCAGACGGCGTGTCGGCGGGGCTCTTGAGGCCAACGTGCCTGCGCCCGGCACATGACAGCAAGGCGATGCGCTAAAGTGCTTGCTGGGGGCCCCGGGATCTACAACAGACGGTTGTGATCTCCACGGCGCTTTACCAGGGGAGGCCGTTGCTGAATGTCCCGCAGTCGTCCCGTCTTGAAAACTTGGAATCACGAGCACGAGCATCTGCCTGACAATTCCAACATTCAAGCCCCGAAAGCGGTTTTGCTTTGGGCTTTCATGGGGGCCCCGGAATGTTTCTCAAGATTCATAAGGATGCATTCATGCTAGTCAGTCCTAGTCCTAGTTCCCTAAGCGCTGAACCCCAAGTTCGATCTTCTACATGAACTTGAGTATTTTCTGGATCTCTCCTTCCGTGCTTGCGCGAAGGACGGCCTTGCAGCAAGAACACTGTGCCGGGTTCCGGCCTGAGCTTCCCTGCATCCCTTATACACCCTTGCAGTTTCTAAACCGAAAGTCTGCATGTAACCCTAAACTAAACTTTGTACGTAAGCGTTTAGTAAACCCGAAACCCTTAACCCAATGTATACATAATGGGCCACAAGTCGACATAACCTTTTTTCCATACGAGCTGCAATGTGGATCTATAAGGCATCCACTTTCGGATGCAAACATGAACCAAAAGACTACTGTCACCATTGGGGCCAATGTGAGCTCTAATGGCAGGGTTAGTCTTCGGGGATATTGTTGTTTAGGAATTGAAGTCAGTCAATGCTCACGGTCAGTCATACGTAGTGCTGGGTCTTTGATCTGAGACGATAGCGAAGGCTATCATGGGAGATAATCGGCCTATATTGAGCTTCGGGTATTCAGACAGAAATGACTCTCATCGTTGTGCAAATTATCTCTCAGACTATCTGCGTGAAGGGTGGCAAGAATGAAAACGAAAGCGGCTGCCGATATACCATTGCTGTCCCCTGGGAGCTTCAAAACCTAACGCTACGCCGGATCATACACCAGAAGCGTAAACCGAGCAGGATTGGTGGAGCTATCGCAGCACCTCGCGGTAGTTCTTGGGGGGGGGGGGCTTAGCATGCATATATATATATATATATACATATATACATATATATATATATATATTCCTACACCGCTTAAACCCAGAACGTAACCCTGATTGCCTAACATTTCCATGAATGAGTCATGAGTGGGATGCGAACCTCCCGGCCCTGGACTCCAAGCCTTGTTCTTGAATAGGTTTTAGGTGCTCCTGGAAAGCAGGCTACGGATGCTAACTTCATTGTTCTATAGGCTCTTTGGTATCAGAGGCGATTTTCCTGCTCAGGGTTTGATTGAGCCTTTTTGATCCTAGTTGCTGGTCGCGTGACAATTTTAAGCATGAAACGAAAACAACCCAAGCCACATGCCGCTGGCAAACCGAGAGTGATATACTGGAGTCTCGGACATGAGGACCCTATAGATCCATAATCAGACGGCTAGATTTGTATAGCTGATCCAAAATATCTGGAGCCCAAGAACTCCCACCCAATTAATTGCAACCTCCCATGCCACACTTACTTGGCGCTGATTAAACAGTGGGATACCTGGGTTCAAGCGGGTACGTCGGTCTGGGGGCAGGAAGCACCAAAAACGTGTTCCTGACAAGGGTTCTAGACTATAAGGGTTCCACAATATTTGCAGAGGCTGCCTCATTCCGACATCTCTGCTAGCGTTCGGCGTCTCAGACACATTGTACAATACCCTTCAGCATTTTTGCTGCTGCTCTCTTGGTGGGTTCGACTTCCTCGCGGGCTTGGTGCAATGGATACCCGAGGCCCGAAACTCTGCAGAGTTGAAAACCCTCAAAGGGCCCCGAAACCCGAAAACCCATCTAATATTGGGGCCCAAACAGTTTCCAATACTATTTTGGGGGCTCCTTATAGTGATTATACTATAAAGGGCCCCAAAACCCTATTCTAATTGTTAAGGCCCCTGCAGTAAACCCTGAAGTCTTTCAGCATTTAGAGCTTCGCCATCGTAGGAACCTCTTTAATCAAAGCCCTAGGGCGGTTGTCTAAATTTGCGTCCTTTTTAGGTTATTATAAAGGTGCCGCCTTTTTGGGGGTTCCTAGAAAGGGTCCTAATTTGAGCGAACACCATGAAGTCCCTAGAAAGCAGATTAGGAACATTCTCCCCAAGGCTGCAAACCTGCGCGCGATTTTCGTTCGCTGTTCTGAGAGGTTAGCACCATCACAGCGGATATCTCTATACCTAGGGAATCAGTCCGAGGGAACGAAAACTATCCGCAATCTTTACACTTTACACTTCCACCCCCCATATCTCCCAAATTTGTGTGGAACTTAGAACCGAAGGTTTTGGCTTCCTGGGGTGCAATTGTGTAGAAATAATCTAGGCAGTGACGTGAGATTTCTGGACATGAGGTCGTGGCGAAGTTCCACGATGCAAGAGACCCCGACAGCTTCGTGTCGTTGATGCCGCTTGTTGCCTACTATAGAAGCCGAAAAAGTTACCTGTATGATTCCCCAGGGTTCCTGATTCTACATACACTAAAAAGGACCTATTCTAATTATTAAGGCCCCTACATTACCAGTTTTGGCCTTATACTTGGGGGCCCTCTTTTTTTCAACCCCCCACCCCTCTTTTTTCTGACCCCCCAGTTTTTTTTGACCCCCACCCTTCCGGCAGCAACCCCTGTCCGAGGAAGCTTGTTTTTGACCCCCTTCTCCTGAACCCCCCCCTCCTCTTCTTTTTAACCCCCCCTCCTGAGCTTCCTTCTAACCCCACCCAGCTTCATTTTAACCCCCACAGTTCTATTTCACCCCCCCCCCCCCATCTCCTTTTTGACCCCCGAAAGGGGCGGGGGGGCTTGAACGCGCGTGTCTGCAGCTCATGGCGAAGGAAGCGCGGGGAAGAACTCGTCAGAAGCGAGCAGATGCGAATAGTTGGAGTCTTCTTCTTGTTTTCCCGCTACATGCAGAGGCTTCGACGTCCATACAGGCCCCTATCTTGTACCGGTGCCTCATTGTTGTTGTTCCTTTCTAAAAGGGGCATGTATGGTCCTTGAGTCCTCCTCTCGTACAACTGTGCAGTCTCCAACAAGCTCCCTGCGGTGCGACTTTGTCAGCTGGGCGGGAAGACTTAGGGCTCTTTCTTGGGATCCTCGTGCTTGTCGGCCCGATATACGCTGGTGTTTTGGTGCAAGTGCTACTATTGGGCCTAAATGATTACCTATACTATTTTGGGGGGCGCCTCATTATAATTATAGTATAATATACCCAAAACCTTATTCTAATTATTAAGGCCCCTACGCCCCAAGCCCTTAGACAACCCTTTAAGGAACCCTGAAGGCTCTTACATTACTTCAACTTCGACCCCTTCTCTAAACTTCCTAAACCTCCAATCTGCACGCCGAAGCCCAAGAGCCCATGAGGGTTTTGGGTTTAGGGTTTACATGCCTCAACCCTGAGGTCGTTTCTACAAAGGTATTCTGAGGGTTCCTTTCAGGGGTTCTATAAAGGCACTTGTTCCACAGGTTTAGTAGTTGTGGGTTTTAGGTTCAGGGTTTATGGTTGAGAGGGTCGAGGTTTTGGTGTGCCAGGGTTCTGGCTTTGAGGTTTGAGGGCGTGGGCTTAGGGTTTAGGGTTTAGTCAGGGTTCAGGCTTTGAGGTTGAAGAGTTTGGGGTTGAGGCGCGAGCCCCTTAAGCCCTCTCTGGGCTGAAGAAACCTGGGGATCGGTTTGGATGTTGCATTCCGGGTCTTCGCTTCAGTGTGGCTTCAGGGCACGTAGACTCCTGGGGAATTGTTCATGTAGTGCGGGTTTTTGGTTTACGTTTCGTGCCATCTGGCATCACGAGTCTGGTTTCAACAGGGTTCAGGGTCTCGGGTTTGCTGGAGGATTTGTGGGGTTGAGTAATACATGGGCCTGATTATAACTATAGTATTTCGGGCCCCAACACCCTATTCTAATTATTAAGATTATTAAGGCCCCTACGTTGTGTATGTACTGCTTCCGGAAAGGCACTCAAGTTGAAGCTTTCCTTGTTGGCGGCAGCCTTGCTTCTTGCAGCCCCAAGGCACCAGAAACCGGTATTCTGGGGGTCCAAATACTTAGGAAACCCGGCAATGATAAAACGCCGAACTAGTATCAGACCCAAGGACCCATTTAAAAGTAAGTCCTTCGTAGGCGATAATGACCCTGTGTGGCCCTTTAAAGCAGATGCAGAGAGAAACCCTGAAGCCGTTCCGTTTTGGCCCTTGTCTTTTCAATCTAGAAGCCGAGATCAGCAAAGCCGATCACCGGCCGGACCCATCAAATCAGAGCACACTTGGCCTGTGCCCTGTCGAGAAATTCTGCGAGATTAATTAAGGGTCAAGGGTCGCAGAGCCCCCCAAACTCATCCCTGTGCGTGTAGGCGCTGAGAGCCCCATGTTTAACCGTAAATCCTACACCCTGGTCACCCTAACCCGAACCGAGCCTAAAACCCTAAACCTTAAAACCGAAACCCTTAACCCAAGACCCTAAACCCCTAACCCCGACACCAGACTGTTTGCGGCTCGGTGAGGGCGTTGTGAGCTCAAGATAGAGGCCTTAATAATTAGAATATTAAATTTAATTAGGTATATCATGGTATATAGGGTTTAATTTGGTTTAGGGTTAAGGGTTTATAATTAAGGTTTAGGGATCCTAATATGGGTAGTTATCTAAATGAGGTCCATTGTTAGGTCCCCCGCCCCCCACATAGTACGGCACCCTCGTAAAAAGGAGCCCGCGTCTAGCCCTTGATTTAGTTATAGTATAGTGTAACACGGTTTAGGGTTTAGGGTTTAGGGTTTAGGGTTGTAGTTTTCCCAAACATTTCTTCGAATCAAGCTTGTTGTGGACCGGCCCTGCAAGCCCCAAACACTGTCAGCAAATCATACGCTAACAGTAAAGGTCCAGGTACACAGATAATACATACTTTGGCCGCAAAGTAGCGTAGCTATGTAGGGACAACTTTAATAGGCCAAAGTATATACTATAGGGGCCTTAATAATTGAAATAGAGTTTGGAGCTATATTATACACTGATTGTGATAAGGAACCCCTAAAGCCCTATTCTACTTATTAAGGCTCTACAAAGTATTATTTGAGCACATGGACCCTTAAGGAGATGGAGCTTTCAACACCCTGGAGACCCCGCGCCCTCCTCAATAAATCCCCCAGCCTAGTTCACTTGGCACGGCCGTCTCAGAAGGTTCTCATTTAGGGGCCTAAATAATTACCCAAATACTATTTTGGGGGTTCCTTATTTTTAATTGTATAGTATAATGGGCCCCAAAACCCTCTTCTAATTATTAAGGCCCCTACATTAGATGTCTCTCTTCACTGTGCAGGCTTAGTGGCCTGAAGCCCCACGGTGAAGCTCAAGCTTTTAAGCCAAGATTTGGCTTGCCGAACCATCGGGAGCAGTACGCTACTTGTTCCAGGTAGTTGAGCTCTTGGGTTAGCCGTGTAACGGCTTGATGATGTTCTGCTCGAGCCTTCTGAGACTCTTGACGCCTAAGCCTCCTAAACCCTTCAAAAGTCTGAACAAAATCCAAAACCAAACAACTCATGACCCTACCTAACACTTTTCAAGTCTTAACAAGACTGTTAGATATCCTACACTTATTGCCATGCCTGCATGTGCGAGTGTGTGAGTCGAAACCCATCGAATTCCTCAATGCTCGGCAAAATTTACAGCCCAAACTGCAACTCTGAAACTGAAACTACCGAGAACCTGAATCGTAGCAAACTTGTTGGCTACATGATTGCTATTTGGCGGAGCCTAACCTTTAACATCGTTTCCCGGAAAATCAACAGTGTCGTACAGCTCGAAGCTAAATAGCCCTGGTGCCTCATTGATTGGAACCATATGGGGTAGTTCTCTGGATTAGGGGCCCTTTTTAGGTCCCCGATATAGTACGGCACCCTTATAGAAAGGACCCTAAAAGGGGACCCTAATTTAGAAAACTACCCTCTCGCTCAGCTATTGGCCTCGCCCTCGTCGGGGACCGGGGCTACGCTGCCCAGGCTGGTTGAAGGTCTAGGAATATCGAATAATATAATATAATAGAATAGAATAGAATAGAATAGTACCTGATTGCTGTGTCCTCGCTGCATTGTGCTGCCTTTGTTGTTTATGCTTAAGGTCGGTTGTAACATGTCGTCGAGCATGTTTGTAGACTGTGGTATATGGGGCCCTTGTGGTGTAGCATTTGTTGGTTTTTACGCACAAACTTGACATCCAGCCAGACAGACAGGAAGGCAGGCACACAGACACAGATCACACACACACACACATACATGCATACCGCTGTCTGTATGCGTCTGTTTATGTCTGCACATATGCATGCATGCATACATCGTCATACGCTTGTATATACGTACGCATGTATGTATGTATGTATGTACGTACGTATGTACCGATATATGCACGTATATATGTATGTATGTATGTATGTATGTATGTATGTATGTATGTATGCACGCATGCATGCCTGCATGCATGTGTATATATATATATTTATATATAAATATGCATATGTATATATATGCATATATATATATATATAATATGTGTATACACACATACATATGTATATATATATATATATACGTATGTGTGTAGGTACTTACATACCAGTATGTAAGTATGTACTGTATGTTTGTGTATGTACACATGGGTATATAAGTATATAGGGTATGTGTGTGTATATATATATACATATGGTAACCCCCCATGAACTACCGACCCTCGTTTTGCATTGTAGATACCGTGTTAAGCCTGCTTTTCCGGCAGTTTTATGAACGGAGAAGAACACCGATGGAGGTGTGTGTAGAAATGTGTGGCTGCCGCATTTAACTGAATGTTTCGGAGCCACCGCACCGAGAATACTTGCTTAGGGGTATCAGGCTCCAACAGCTGCTCGGTTGAACAAAATCAAACTTCCGTCACCTTCATGGCCACATGTACGAACCGGGCGAAATGGCAGAACGCTCAGCACTTTTCTGCGCTTGGCCAACGATGGCGAACGTCATGAACAGCATCGTATTGTCCTGAACATGTCCATTCATCCTGCTTCTTATTGTTGTTATCACCACCTAGAAGATCATCATGATTAAGATGCTGCACAGACCTTGCTGGTGCGTTCTTGTTACTCTTGTTCGAAGACTACACAAGAAGACAATGAAGTAAGCAAGTAAGCCGACCAAGAAACCAAGGTCTATAAACTATGCACCACTACAACAGAAGAAACTGTAACAAGAGTGTGAAGACTAGCCGGAGTTTTCTGCATCCGAAATCCAGCAAGCCCGAAACCCCAAATCAGTACTAAAACCCCAAAAGCCGACAACCCCTGAATCCTGAGAAAACCCTCAAACCCTCGACCATCGAAGCCCTACCCTCAGCGACTCAACAGCACAAAACCGTAGAACCCCGAAAAGGGCTCTTCGACCGCATGGGAGCAAGCCCTGGCAGTGCGGCACTGGCATCCTGGCTAGCTGAATTCGGGGTTCCGACACCATCAGAAGAATCGAGCTTGGGAATTTAGGGTTATGGGTTTAGGACAACCTTAAGAACCCAAAACCCACTTTTTTGTAGGTTCTTATTATAAACTCTAATATGGGATTTATAGGAACCCTACAAAAAAGTAGGTTTTGGGTTCTTAAGGAATGCTGGCAGTCATTAAGTCCCAAGGTTGAAATCACATCCAAACTACAAGCGGAGCAGCTCTTCCAGCCAGATGTGGGAGTTTCCGAAAATTAGGGGGCTACCTTATTTTTGGGGGGTCCTTATAATAGGGATCCTACTATTTCGGGCACTATAAATTCGGGTCCCCTATTTTTCGGAAACCCCCTATTTTCAGGCGTTTATCAGGCGTCCAGAAGACCCCGGAGCCCTGGACCCAACAGGGTAGTTCTCCAAGTTAGGGTCCCCTTTGTAGGTCCCCAAAATAATACGGCACCGTTACTAAAAAGGAACCCAACAGCTCACCACGACCGAAACGCTGATGGAACCCTGAAGCAGACCGCGCAGAACACCATAAAGCACCTATAACATGCCTTGTGAAGCCCACAGAAGCTCTCAGGAGCCTTGTCCAACTTTTTGAAAGCCCACTAAGTTAGGGGTGAAACCTCCCCTAACCCTCCAGGTACCTACTATATAGGGCCCTAGGGGCTCTAGTAACCTATATAGTAGGTTAGGGCTCATGAAACACCAGTCATTGCTGGGATGTCTCGCAGGTGTCCGAGTCTCTTCTTACACTGCTGGCGTGTGGAGTTGATCGGACAGGGGCCCAGAGCACGTGGAGAGGGTTTTGGGTAGAAGCTGGTAAGTCTGGGGGCGACAGGGTAGCAGTCTTATTTCATCGGGTGTCCTAAAGCATAGATAGCTCCCCACCCCCGCAAAGAAAGACAACAACCTCTGTGGACCTGTGCTATGAGGGATCTACAGGGTTTTAGGGTGGGTAATGGTTCCAGGGTGCTCATTTATGAGCTTTGGGTGGTTCAGGCCTGTTTGGGGTGATACTGCAATTGCCAGGGTGTGTGTGCTAACGCAAGATTCACAGGGTGGGTTTAGGGTTGAGGGGAAGCCCTATTATAAACCCTAGACCATGAGTTTGTTTTGGCGCTTTCTCATCCGTCTGGAGCATACGAGGAAAGCGCATATGCAAACATCGACTGCCCCTCCAGTAGCCGTGAAACCCCCAAAACCCTAAACCTATTAAAGGATTCCGTCCAAGGCCTCGGTGGTGGCCGCTGGGCGGCCACGGCGCCGCTGCCGGAAGAGCTCGCCAAAGCATTGCGGGGTCTTCGCTGCTCGGGAGCCTCGCTTGCTACAGACCTTAGGCCTTCATTAATTGAGATTCTCATGCCAGCTGATGTGAGCCGTCGCAAAACAGGGGTCGCCAGGGCGTCGTTCAGCAAGGGAACGCTTGACCTCTCGCTTCCAACCACCCATCCTTGCAATCGGCAGAAGGCGCTGGTCCTCAAAGCGGCGCGACTTGTCCAGCGTATCGCAAGCCCAAAGCCCAAGTCCGTAAGCAGAAGCCCTGATAAGCTCCCCGCAACTGTGTACTAAGTCAAGGTCAGTCGATGCCTTCAACGTTACCTCCGGCCATAAGAGATCTTCTCACCGGAGCCGGCGACGCAAAAGAGAGAAGCTGCATGCAGTGCCGGAGTACAAGTTTTCATGGGCAACAGGAAAACAGAGCCATGTCAAGTCTTTCATGAACCTGGTTGCACTCCCCTTCCCAAAGCCTGGTTTGCTTAAGTTTCTCATCCCGCCACCCAGCATAACCTGCTATGTGCCATGTCTTGGACAAAACCCTAAACCCTAAACCTTAAACCCTCAACCGAACACCCTAAAAGCGCCCAGGCAGACCCTAAGACCAGCAGCTTAACGCCCCCCAAAAGTCGCACAAAATCCCGTGGCGGCTGCAATGGCCATTGAGGCCGGGACTCCAGGGGTTTAGGATTTATGGTCTAAGGGTCTATAGGGTTTCGGTTGAGGGTTCAGCGGTTTATTCAGGGCTTAGTGCATTGCAGTCCCTGCTCAGAAAAGCGTTGAGGGGTTTCGGATGGTTCAGGGTTTAGGGTTGCCCAAAACCTTGAGCCTATTTTTCTTCGCAGCACAGGGCTTCAGGGTTCGGGATCGGGGGCTGTAGGGTCTTACGGCGTTCGGGTGTGAGGTAAGTACCACTGACTACTGGTTTCCCTGTGAAAAGATGTGTGGTCCAAGTTTAGAGTTGTAAGTGTCTTTCAGAAGTGAGTCGTCAAGTTGTTGAGCTTGTCTTTACAGTAACGCCTTAGTCTTGGGCCCTGACATATGTTAGACACCGACGTTTGCTACCCTGCGGATCTGTGTTCCTTGTTACTGTTCGCTGCGCTTGGCTTGGGATGTACCACCCCCTCGCTACTTCCAACAACTTCGGGAACCCTAGTATCCCTTGGACTTGTTCGTGGCAGCTTTGAGCCTCCAACTTCCTGCACCTGAACCCCACGCCGACGAAACAGTAGGTACTTCCCGCCACAACTAACACCCCACCCAGGAGTGTTTAAACATGTTTAAACCCTATGTATATGGCAGTTTCCGAAAATAGGGGACCCTAATATAGTACCCTAAATAGCTCGGGACCTTCTCTTGCCATGC
>CAJNDV010032264.1:130072-140995 GCA_905221635.1 Symbiodinium sp. CCMP2456 | reverse complement strand
ATGTGGGAGTTTCCGAAATTGGGGTACCTTATTTTGGGGTACCCTAAATAATAGGTGCCGTACTATAATAAGGACCCAAAAAGGGACCATAATTTTGGCAACCACCCATGTAGCTGTGGCTGACTGAACGAAGGGTCGGCCGATTCGCTTGCGAAACCAGCAAATGCCGAGATTTACACACCGCACTGCATTTGCATTGGTGTGGCTGGTGCTTTCTCCGTTGCTGGGCAGGCTTCTGAGAGCTTCTGTCCGCGTGCCCCACCACGAGGCTGCAGCCCGGGCCGAGGCTGCGAAGTTTCGTGGGGTGAGCTATCACAAGCAACGGGGTATTTTCATGGCACGCCTGTGTGTTTGTGGCCGACCAGCCTATATCGGCTGCTTCCAAAGTGCTCAGCAGGCCGCTGAGGCCTATGATCAAGAGGTGAGACGCATGTACCCAGATGCCACTCCAGACCACCAGTTTCGGCGCAAGAACTGGCTGAACTTTGCCTCGGAGGAGGAAGCTGCTTACGATGAATCCCCGGAGCAGGCACGAACGCGTGCGATGAGCACATATGGCGCAGTCCAGCGCAAAGAGGCCAGATCCTTCGAGCTTTTGAAGGAGGCCTTGGATGCATCAGTTTATTCAGGGAATTACGAGCTCATGCGCTTGACCGGGTCTTCCAAAGCAGATGCTTTGTTCAAGCTTCGTGGCTCGTCGAAAGCTGGTTTACCGATTCAGATAAAGGCAGCAACAAGTCTGTGGAAGCAAGCAAGGACTTACACGTTTAAAAACTTGCTCGGATATGATGGCATGCTGGTCGTTCTTGTCGCATTGGATGGCGCCCACTTCTGGGCGGCCGCCGGCGAGGAACTCAAATTTGATAATATGCGCATAACCATCGGGTGTGAAAGTGATAATGAACGGCGGGTCGAAAGTATAGGGGCGCTGTTGGTTGCTTGCTTCAAGAACATTAAGAAGTTTCCCCACGTGTCCGTTGAAGAGGCAGAGCTCCAGTGCTCCCGCACTTGTAGGGTTGAGGTAGCCGCACATCGGCAGCTCATGAAGTTGTTTAACTGCGTGAACTGGAGCTTGACATGTCCTCAGCAACATCTGTCGACAGTCGACTCCCTGCTGGAGGTTGGCGTCGGGGGTCCGGTGGTGCGCTTGCAAGAGAAGGCATCGCACTTGAATCGTCGGGGCAAGTATGAGGTACGAATGTCCAAGTGCGGAGGCTCGCTTGGACGACTTGCATATGCTGAGAACGACTTCGACTTGCTGGTGGCCCTTGTTTTGCACAAGGATAAGTTGCAAGGCATCTTCCTGCTTCCCTCTTCCGAATTGGTGCAGCAAGGCTTGGTGGCCAAGAGGCCCTCCTTGCTCATTCTGTACCCACCATGGTGGCTCCCGAAGAGGAGTTTTTACAAGGAGAAAAACGCTTGGCAGCTCGACTTCTTCATCGACCTCCGCACTTGGCAGGGCTCCACGGAGCTGCCAGCGCAGGTGAAGATGCGCCTGGAGCGTCGCGTCTCTCAGGTTTTGCAGCGATTCTCTCAGGTTGTCGGCGGAATCGCTGCAAAACCTGTCCCCAACCCGTGTTGAAAGAAAATGGAAGCATCATGAAGCAGCAACTTTGACGGACGAGACTCTGTTTGAGACCTTGGCAATCTGCATGGGCTACATCCACACTTTGTTTTGTGGAGTCGGTCGTAGCTCCTGGAGGCAGCGGGAACCGAGTTGTTTCGAAGATTGCGGACTGGGGGTTCGACGGAAAGGCGTGGAAAGCTCCAACAGGCGAGTCATTCTCTGATTGTACGTGAGGATCCTGTTGTTTTCTTCTCGTTTGCTGCATGGGAGCTTGCAGTTATGCGGTGGCAATGTGAGGCACGAATCCGGGCCCCCATAACCCTAAACCCTAAGGGCCTAAACCAGTCTACACAAATTCGACTTCACGACCCCACTCTCTGAAACGTAATTACATCCCTCATTGCGATGCCGACCTTGGCCGCACCGCAGCTTTTGTGGTTCCAAAAAACATGGAGCCTGCAAACCTCACGGCCCGAGCTACACTGCTCCACATGTTTGACGTATCGCATCCTTTTATTTAGCTAAAGTAGCCGTTCCATTACAATACGTCTTACTGATAATCACAAGAGTATCAGGAAGAGCAGAACATTTCTTGCTGTTAGCAGTAGTCAGTACCAATACGTATCTATTGCAATACTACATCCTTAACCAGTGCTGATAGGAATACCCAACATGCAAAGCCACGGTGTCCCAGAGCAGATCTTGCCCGTCATAGAATGACAGGCCGCCTCGGCCAGCCAGCTTGCTTGGCGAAGCTCGCCACAAACCCAAGCCCATGCACACTGAAACGATTGAACCCGAAGCCCCAAAAGCCCCGACTCAGAAGCCCTAAGCCTCAGATCCTAAGTCCTGAGACAAGCCATGTGCTGCATGCCATGGGCAGACGCTTTGGCAGTGACCCCCTCAGCTGAAATTCTGTTACAGCTGCACCCGACGGCCCCAAAACGCTAAACGCTAAACCCTGAACCCCAAGTCCAATACCCTACCGCCCAAACCACGATCCTCCATGCATCGTGCCATCGGACGTATAACGCGAGACAGCTTAGAACCGTAGCTCTTGTTGTCGCATGGGGTTTGGAAATTTCTGTATCCCCAATCCTTGGTCCTGAATTTCATGGCAGGTAAGCACCACCTGCGGGTTCGGGGGTTGGCGGCACGGACCGCTGCTGCAGTGTTTGAACAGCCCAAACCAATACCGAACGAACTGAAACGACCTTGCGATGCGAACCCCAACCATCATCCCAACTCGTGGTTTGCTGCGTGGGGCTCGGGAGCTATATAGAGCCTCCAGGGTGATGACTTAGGGGCTGAGAGTGTACTTTAAACCTAAACTTCAAACAGCCCTCAAACGCTGAACCTGAAGCCTGAAACTCCAAGCCCTGGAGCCTTCATCGACACCCCAGGCCGTAAACCATGACTACGGGCCACGAAAACTCCGCTGCCCCGCGCGTCCCTCGCTGTCATCTTAGGCGCCCCTCGCTGATGGCCGCGGCTAGGGAGGTCCCGGAATTTGACTGAGGGAGGGGTTTGTTTTACATGGTTGTGGGGAGGGTTAGATGCGCGTTTTCAGGTGTCTTACAGTGTTGGATTCCAATGTTTTTATGAGGGTTTGAGGTCTTGGGGTACAGGGTCTAGGGAATTATACTTCCAGCTTCAGGATTGAGGATCTCGGAAATTGGCCTCGAACCCAACCGGTACCCAAAGATCACGAATCCTTTGAGTAAGGAATCGTCTCTAAATCGCAGCAACACGGGGCTCGGGAACAGCAGTTTTCATCGTGGCAAGCAGACCCCGACAAACTCCTGGTCTTTTCGGATGCCTCCGCAACCCCACTGCCTCGGAACCTTAGCCCTTAGACCCGAAACCCTAACTCCTTAAACCCCCCTAAGCCCCTGCACCTTCAGCCCCTCCAGTGATGTGCAGTTGGAAGACTCCTTGGCTGTGGCGCTCCGGTCCTCCGCGATCGAATGGGTAGCAGCCTCGGGGCTTTTCTCTAAGGGCTTTAGGAGGGGCCCTTAATAGATTGGGGTTTAGGGTTTAGGGTTTGGGGTTTAGGGTTTAGGGTTTAGGGTTTAGGGTCCTTAATAGGGACCCTTGTAGGTTATTGGGGTGAAAAAAATGGAGACTACCTGGCTATCTAGGGGGTATATAAGGTGTATACAATGGTTATTTAAGGTAATGGGGTTTAGGGTCCCTATCAGGGGTCCCTCCTAAAGTCCTTAGGTCTTTACTACCGAGGTCTGAATGACGAGGCAACTAGGGCCTAGGGAAAACATCCTCTGCAAAGTCTAGTTTCCTGCACTTTACCCAAAACTCCCAAAACCTTATTCTAATAAACCTTATTCTATTCGTTGAGGCCAGGCTATTCGGAACTGTCGGCTTTAGGGCGGCTTGCTCCGAGCCGAGCCCACTCTACTGTAGTCATTCTAGGCCACTATCATCGCTTGTTGATGGATATCGCACCGAAGCCCCAAGCCCTAGAACTTCACCCCAGCACCTGCCAAACCCCATAAGGTGACGGTCTAAGGTCGGTCTGGGGGACAGCAGCCTTCGCATGTAAACGGGCAGGTCGCACCAGAACCTCCACACCCCAAAGCGAGAACGTATTAGGGGTTTAGGCTTTAGGGTTTGTATGCCCTAACCTCGACCCGAGACCCCTCAAGGTCCCTGTGCCTGAACCTTCTCAAAGAGCCCCGAACCTGGACCTCCAAACAAAGCGTTAACTCAAAAGCCCCAAGCCCCTTTAAAGTCCTGCAGAAATGGTGCATCCCTTCTGACGACCCCAAGCCTGCAAGAGCCATGCATCTGCCTCTTGAGGCCGTCAACGTGCAGATCTGCGACCTGATCAAGGCCTCGGTCGCTGTTTTAGCTCTCTGTAGGTTTTGGAGTTTCAGATTTTAGTGCGCAGGGCTTTAAGTCTTGTGATTTTAGGGGCTGGGCTTCAACGGCGATTCAAGGCCCTTCTCGAATCATGTTCACTTTGGCAGTCGTACAACAATTGTAAGAAGGAACGACAACATTGTTGATTCAATACCGCTTCCAAGAGCGGCCCATTTAAATGATCTGGAACAGCTTTGGGTTTTGGATGTAGGCTTCGTGGTCCCAAACTTTTGTAGTAGGGGTACTCCACAACTTCCCCAGTATGGGTCCTAAACTCTCAACCCTAAACCCTAAACCCTAAACCCTAAACGCTTTAAGCCCAAACCCCAAGATTCCAGGAGAATCGCCACCTCGCCCCCCTAGCGCTGGCACGCATCGAGGAGCGCCTTCGTCCCGGGCTTTGCGGGAGAAGGTGGGGAGTTGTTACATGGGTAGTTGTCAAAATTATGGTCCCTTTTGGGGTACCGTAAATAATAGGTGCCATATTATAATAAGGACCCAAAAGGGGACCATAATTTTGACAACCACCCACATGTTGTACAAAGGTAGTGAGGCTTTCTCTTCGAGGTTTAGGGGATGTTTTCCAGTTGTTTGTGAAGGGTGGGGGCCCTGCGGCTCTTATTGTTGAGGAAGGTTCAGGGCTTAGGGTTCAGGGAAGCTCTGCAAGTGCTGGCCCCTTTGCACCGCATATGAGCTCCTTGGAGGCCTTGAACATAACATAAAAAGCCCAAGCCCAACACACTTCGGCCGAACGCCAGTGGTGGACTCGAAGCCTAGACGCTAAGTCTTAAAACCCCAAGGCAAAGACAGCCCATCGCCGGTGCATCTGGCGTTGAGCCTTTTGGAGGCCGATTCCTTTTTGTGGTTCGGGGTTTAAGGTTTCTGATTGGGATTGAAGCGGGTGCAAGAGGGGGGGCTTTCGGGTTCCTCAGTTTATGGAGTTTAGGCTTGGGATTGCGGGCTTTCAATAACTCGAGTTCGAAAAATCCTAGGCCCTGCTCGTGACACCTAGGCCCTGCTCGTGACACCTATCATCAAAAAGGCCATTGCTTCTGCATTTCGTTTTGCCAAGCACAGTGGGAAAGATCTGTGATTAACACCCTCGAATCTGCCCCAGTTGCTAGGTCAGCAATGCCACAAGGCAAAGCTCACGATCTGTGCGTCGGTCGGAACCTCCAAACAGGAGCTTTTGCACCCCGCAAAACCAAGCCTTTGGGCCTTTGGGTGTTGGATTTTGGATTTTGGATCTCGGTTTGAGGAGTTTTAGGGTTTATAAGGCTTCCAAAACTCAGAAACTGTCAGGCACCCCAGACCAAGCACGGAAACCATCTGCTCACGCTACTTCCGCAGATGCTCGTGAAGAACTGTGGACTGATCATCTGCCAAGCAATCAATGCAGGCGCGCCCGATGCTAAGTCGACTCAAGGGTGGAATTCTGAAAATGTGCAAGAGTAAAGTGCCCTTGAAGTAGATCAGCATAGTAAGGTCCCTGTCGTAAAGTCAGAAAGTGCAGCTTGAGCATGTGCGTTGGCATAAGTGGCTTAAGTTCAGGAGGACATTTTTTCGTGAAATGTAGCTGTGACGCCGACGGCAGCATCGATACCAATTTCGGCGAAGTTGTGCGACACAAATAGCGGCGCTTTGTAATGTGGAGTCGCGCAAGTATCGTGGTACGTGTTTTGGACCTACGAATTGTTGCTATGCAGTGTGTCTCTATGTATTCAAGAAGCGAGTCGCGAAGTTGGGTGTCCAGTGTACGCCCCCAACACCACGGCTTCTGCGGCAGCTGCCTCAAAAGTAAACCCTAAACCTAAATCCCCTTTCTGCTCTGCACTTCCTTGCTTCTGATTGGTTGGCAACAGCCGACCTTTGCAAGCCTACACCCCACACGACCCGCTGCCGAAACCGAAAGCCGCAAACCGAGCCTCTGAAGTAGACCCTTGAATGTCGACCCATGCCTTCATAATTGCTTAAGCGCTACACTGCAGCTGCGGAGTGGACAGTCCCTGTAGCTGCACTCCGAGTCACGACGGAGCTTGCGTGCAGACCTCGCAGAGACCCTCGTTTCCCTCGTGAAGAAGCGGGAGAGCTGGAGGCCCCTGTCAAGACAAAATCAGACCCCTCATGAATAGACCGCCCTGAATTCAGCAGCCTCCGTCTTGGGATCCCTGTGTATCCCTAGGATTGTCCAAGGGGGGTTTGTTGGCTAGTGGATGACACCATGTAAGGGCTTTTCTACAAAGCACGTAACTAGAGAGAGATTGGCCCCAGCTGTTACATGGGGCTGTTGCGTTCAGTAGGGGTTGTATGGGATTCAAGAGGACCTGGAGGCCCAAACAACTCTAAATGCAGGGATCTGGATACAGAGAATGAGTCACCAAGGTCGTGCAGCCCGCTTTGCAGGTCAACAATCAGGATTTAGAATAGCCTTTATCAGATTCTGACGAGGTGTGGTCGGAGTTGACAGGGCCGTATAGGGGCCCAAAAGGGGTTTTTTCGAAGTACACAGAGATTTGGGCGGAATTGTGTTGCCATTCGGTCCGCTCAAGACTAACCTTGGATCCTAAGCCCCGAGCAAGAATGATACCCGAACCCGTAGAGCATTCGGCGTTCGTCTGAACATCATCATGCCAGCTGTAAACCCAGTGCAGATCCCAAAGCCAAGCGATTGAACCCTGAAACCTCAAGGCCCACACCCCTGAATCCGAACGGATGCTACGTAAGTCTTGATCTCATTCACAGGCATCCAGAACCGGAAATCCTAAGCCCCCCAACCCCAACATCCCTGAACCCTTAAATCTCTAATGCAAGCCTGTAGAAGCCCTCTGCCTGCGGCCAGAAGTCACCAGAGCCAGAGACATGAACATATCAGGATGATTTCTGAAGTTACAGTAGGGATCCTGGACAGAACCGTTGCTTTTGGGAAATTGGAGTCTCTGGCAAAAGACCCGGAAGAAGGTATGGGTTCGGCCGCAACCTGCACAAGACAGGGCTGCTCGGCCTGGAAGCAGTCTACAGGTCATCGGGGTTTCAGGGAAGGGGGCTGCAGCTTTGGGGGCCTTCTTGTTCGGGTTTCGACGATTTGGGTCTTCAGAGTTTCTTGAGCTTTCCAGGTTTCGCGAGTCCGAGGCGGAACGATTGCCATGGGGTGGGATGCAAGTTTTCGGCTTTGAGGGTGAAGGGGCCTCCGGCCTGGCGAGTTTAGTTTCGCGTGGGGGGGTGGTTTGGGGCTCGAGGATCTCCTGTGAGGGTTGCAGAGTTGAAGGTCAAGTTTCAGGGTCCCGGGTGTGTGGGGCTTGGGTTCAGATTTTGGAGCTTGGATGGACTGGGCCTGGAACCCTAAAATCCGAAAGCTCCGAAGCCCTCAACCGGAAGCCTAAACTCCTAAACCCTAAACCCCTCTGTAAGCCCCGAAAGCCTGAAGCAGAGAGCTTCCTTGGACGAAGTTGTGGATCTCATTGGCCTCCCTGAGCCCTAAATCCTAAATCCCAAGTCTGAATCCTCAACAGCAAAAGTGCTTGGGGTTCAGTGGTTTTGCAGTTTGGAATTTGGAAGCGTAGGCCCTAAACCCTGACCTCCGAGACCCAACGGTCCTCTTAAAACTCATATCCCTATGTTTTGACAGATTTTCTCAAGAGCCCTAAAGCCCAAAGCGTTAACGGTAAAGCTTCAACCCTGCACATTCCCAAAGCTCTGCTGAACCCTAAAAGCTTCAATCTCCCAAAGCCCTGAACCCATCGTTAGGGTTCGAAAAAAAGGAGCTCCACAAACCGAAAAGACAACTCCGCGGTCTCTCACCTTGAGCCCCAAGTGGCACACTTAAAGCCGTCTCCGCCTTCAGCCCTGAACTTAAACCGTCAAGCCTCATACCTTTGAGCCCCAAACCCTGTACCCTGCACTCCCTGTCCAAGGCCCAAACACTCTCGACTCTCATAAGAGCCTTCTTACCGAATCAAGGCTTTCAGAGTGGCTCCCACAGGGCATTGCCATCGGTGAGGCAAGGGACTTGCAGGGCTAGGGTTGGGTGGAAGTTTGGAACTTCATCGAGCGTAGGGTTGTGGGGCTTTGTGCTGTTCCCTTAAACCCTAAACCTTCAAGTCTGATTCCTGTGTTTGGGTTTGGATTGTCACGCCGAAACCCTGAACCCTAAACCCTTAAAGGTTAGGGGTCTGTGTTTGGGTTTTTCTTGCCACGCAGCCGTGGGCCTTAAGTCGCCGCGCCGCCGCAGACCTCCGTCCAAGTGGGGTTTCTGTAGGTTGAGACTTGCAGAGTTTAATGCTGGGTATGTTGAGTTTTTTAGACACGCCAACCCTGAATAAGCCCTAGAAGCAAGATCTCAGTCTTAGCTTTTTTGCAAGCTTTTGGTTGGCTGGAAGGACATGTAGGGTGTCGTGTCCGAAGGGTGTTTGCACTGTATAGGGTTCGGGGATTTGACTTCGAGGATTTTGAGTACCGAGCTGCTCGGCGTGGTTGTGTGTCGAAGCCCCAGAGCTTCAGACCTGCCTGAGTGATCCTTGGAGGCAACAGTGCACTTTACAACCTGAGCCTTCAGTCTTAAGCCTTTAACCCCCCAAGCCAACGCGTGCAACCTAAAGCACACGCCCCAAACCCCAAACCTCGAAACCTTAAACAGGAAGCTGTAAATATCTGAAGCCTACTAAAAGGAAAACCACAACCCCGAACTGCAGACACCTGAACCCCAGAGCCCTGAGTAAAGCCGAAAATGCTCAGCCCCAGCGCAGGACCAGCGAGCACAGTGGCGGCAAGCGACGCAGAAGGCTTCTTTGGGCACTGGGAGCCGGGGCGAGTTTTGTTTGGAGTGCAGGAGCCAGCAATTGGGTTTTGGGCAGGCCAGGGAACTATGGAATCCCAAGCAGAGCTTACCGTATTTTTCGCAACTAATGCAAACCAGATCGAGAGCCTCCCCGTCGACACAATCGCCTTACCTTGCTTCACATACTTCGTGATTATTACCCATAAGGCCCCATAGTAGTTCCTTTTTGGGGTTACCTTATAGGATTCTATATATGAACCCCCGAAAGGAACTATTTTAGGGCCTATGGGTACTTGTTACCAATCCAAAGCTTCAGGAGCTGATCTTTGGAAACTCAGCCAAGACCCTGAATCCTGTATTCGAGAGTGTAGAGCATGCAGACGACGAGAAAAGCCTGCATTGCACTGCCGCAGCCTTTTTCACACTTCGCGGTGCCCGAACGCGCGGCTGAAGATCTGGAACGATGGCTGAGGCCAGGGTCCTGCGATAAACTTTAACTGAGCCTGCTGATGCTCGCCTCTGCATTCCCTCATATTCCCCCTCTACTTCAAGAAAGCTTTTTCTCAGAGATTCGCGCCTTCGGTTTGAGTTTCCGGATTTTCTGCTTATGTCAGCCGCCGTTGGGGGCTGTGCGCCGAAGGCTAGGCTAACGCTTGCAGGGTTTGGCGGCGGCCCTGCAGGGGCCTAGATGGCTTTAGTGGTGTTATCCCTGGTGTGGGTACCGGAGGTGGTAGTCTTTAGCCACTTGGGGAAGGCAACCGTACCGTATCGAAACCCTGCTGGGAAACTCTGAAGCTGTAGACAGTCTAGATGATTTCTCGAGCCACAAGGTCCCATACAGAAGTTCTAAACTGGCCGTAGGCTTCCATGGCTCTGACCATCTTTGCGCTGATCGCCAAAGTGATCTCCGCGAAGAACGCGACGACGACGAGCTGCCAAAGAAGGTGCCGCTGCATTTGGATTCGGGAGTCTAGGAGATTGGTCGCGTGGAATTGTTGCCAGCCTTGAGGGTCTCAGAGCTTTTGTTTCCAGCAAATTCTCTAGGTGACAGGGCAACATGCACCTACTCTTAGCACCCTTAACCGTCCATGACTGCAACAGAAGAGTCCCAAAACTTCGATACCCTAAACCCTGAATGCTATCAGTGCGAGTCCGGACAACCCCTGCTATCGCCTCTTTGTCGCTGTGACGAGAGTTTGAAGTGGACGTTATGCCGTAGACTTGTGGCATCTTAGGCACTTCTTGTCTACAACCGGTCCAAATTTATTGTTGCTTTTCTCGTTCTTCTTCTGATGATTGTACTTATCCTTCTTGTTTCTACTGCTGCTACTGAAGCAGTTGCTACTCCTACTACTACTACTACTACTACTACTACTACTACTACGGCTATGGCTACGGCTACGGCTACTGCCCCTGCCCCTGCCCCTGCCCCTGCCTTCGCCCGTGCCCCTGCTGCTGCTGCTGCTGCTGCTGCTGCTGCTGCTACTGCTACTGCTACTGCCACTGCCACCGCCACTTGGCTAACTGCCACTGCCACTGCCACTGCCCCTGCTTCTGCTGCTACCACTGGTGGTGCTGCTGCTACTGCCACTGCTACTGCTGCTGCCACTGCTACTGCTACTACTGCTACTACTGCTACTACTGCTACTACTGCTACTGCTGCTGCTACTGGTGCTGCTGCTACTACTGCTCCTGCTCCTGC
>CAJNDV010032264.1:76607-114316 GCA_905221635.1 Symbiodinium sp. CCMP2456 | reverse complement strand
GCCCTAGAAGGTAACCCTAAAAAGGAACTAAACCCTAAACCCTAAACCCTAAACCCTAAACCCTAAACCCCTAAACCCCTAAACCCTAAACCCTAAACCCTAAAGCCTAAACCCTAAATGGAGCAACCTGGACTTCGGACCCCCCCCGGCAGGGCCTCGCGTGGCTGGTCGCAGTGGGCCGAGTCCATGCGGTCCATGGCCGCAGGCCTTCGTTGAGGGTTTAGGGTTTAGGGTTTAGGGTTTAGGGTTTAGGGTTTAGGGTTTAGGGTTTAGGGTTTAGGCTTAGGGTTTAGGGTTTATAGGGTTTCGGGCTTAGGGTTTAGGGTTTAGGGTTTAGGGTTTCGGACTTCTTCATGGGTCCGGTTATGGTTTATAAGGGTGCTATAAGTGTATTACAGGACTCCTTGGGGCCTTCTTTAGGGTTTGAGGGCTTCAGGTTTCAGGGACTGTAGCGTTTCAGGAGGTTGTCAGAGGGCTGAATCGGGTTGTTAAATTTGGCTTTGCGGCGAAGGAGGGATTTTGGACATGGAGCTTCGGTTGCACAAGGGCCAGCAGGCTCCAAGACTCACTTTCCAAAACCCAACCCCGCACAAGCACCCATTAGCACCGAATATAGCGGCCTGAATATTTATTTTTTCCTTATGGTCTGAGGGAACGTCGACAAGCTCAGGCTCCTGCACCCGGACAGAAGCTGAAAAGACCCGGCCCTCAGCCATGGAATCCCACACCCCTCCGAACATCGGGTTTGTTCAACATAAACACCGTTTGAAGATTTGCGCCTTACATACGAGCTGTAACGTAGCTACGTTAAGCCTTAAGCCCATGAATGGTAAACCCTGGGCGTATCAACTCCCCGAGGCCTACATCCTAAACTCTACACTCTGCACCCCCAGAATTCCCAAGCCCGAAGCCAAAGCCTTGAACTCCTGAAGCCTGCAACTCAAAACTGAAAAACTTCCTGTAGTCTCCATTGTAATTCCTTTTGTGGTTACCTTATAGGATCCGTAATATAGCATTAGTTAAACCAAAAAAAGGAACTACAATGGAGACTATAGGTGAGCTCCGAAACTCCACACGAGGCCAGAAACCGCAGCATTCGAAACACGTCGGACACCGCTGTCGCTTGCTATTGCAGGCGGCAGCCGCACCCGGCGCCTCGGCGACGGGGTCCCCAGGAGTGCGTCGGAAGCTCAGCGCGGGATTCATCAGGGTTTTCGCATGTCGTGGGATTTGGAGATTGCAGGGATGAGCCATGCGAAGTATCCAGGCTCTTCAGGGTCTGACGACGGGTCGGCCGCGGAAGGAGCTCACTAATTCAGATTTGAGGTCTGATACGAGGCCTGAGTCCTACTGGACAGAAGTCCAGCAGGAAGCGGAGAACGGAGGGCCCAGAATAGATCCGTCCCCAAGCCCTAAGCAGTGACATGAGGCTTCATGTCTGTTGAGAGCGTGGTGTGCTGGGACTTCTGGATGCCTGCAGACCACACGAGCTCCCAACTACCAGTCTTTGCTTGCGACCAATAGAGCCTTGCTATCATTATGCACTCTAGGCTCTAAACCTAATCCTGGACAGCAGCATTTAATTACTGGTGCAAGATATCCCGGCCGCCCCAAACCCGTGCTTGACTGTCTGCCGCTTTGTTGCGCGAATCCGAGGTATGCCGATCTCGGCGAAGCCGGCACACCGCTGTTTCAATGAGCGTGTGATGGCGAAAACGACGGGAGTGATTTCCGAGACTCCCGAAATCCGCAAACTTTAATCCTAAAGCTCCCAAGTGCCAATCTTACCCACCCAAAAATCTGCCCCAGAAACAACAATGATGGCTTTTGGAGTTGGGATGCAGGTTTTTGTTTGCTACATGCGGGTCGCAGTAACCATTCCTATGCGATATGGGTCTACTCTGATGCCTTTACGTTCCAAGCAGTCAAGATCTTTGTACTTGGGGTATCCAGTATTCCCTTTATCTCCCAGGTCGTTTTCGATCTACCCGAGACCCACGAAGCCCCCAAGCCAGAAGCACTAGAGCCCGAATGCTGAAGACTGAACGGTGCGGAGTTTCGTTTTGCTTCGGTTTTAGCTCGTTTCTTCGTAAGATCCACGCTCTCCATCCCCCTTATGATGCAGCCGTCTAGCAGAGAATGCCCTCAGAGCCAAGCATGGGTTGCATGATCTCGAACTGTTTTACCCCAAGCCCCAGATACCCTCACCCCAGACCGCAACGGAACAAGTGCATGGTTTAGGGCCATGTCTAGTGTGCCAGCCGACCACCTAAGAGCAGTAATCGTGAGAGGGCTCTCGAGCCCCTAACTTTCGAGCTCTGAGCCCAAAGCCTCGAACTCTGAAACCCCGGCAACCCCAATACAGCACGAACGCGCTAAGACTCCCAAACCCTCAAACCATCCGAAACTGGACTTCGAGAGAGCCATGGCGGTGGTGCTCCTGCCGGGAAGCGTCGAGGAGGAAGAGGCAAACCATGGATGGGTTTCGACGGTTTCTTGATTCGTACGTAAAGTCTGCGGTAGGCCGTTCCCTGTTGGTCTTCTCCTTATACCCGGAGCAATGGACAATCGGGACTTGAGTTGTGAATTCGGTTTTTTGCCAACATGGAAAAGCAGCCAGATAAAACCCCCGAGTTACGACAATCTTCAGCCGGCATCTCCAATTTTTCTTACCCAATTTTACACAGCACTTCAAACCAGCCAGAGAGGCGCTGACGGTCATCAATGCCGCGCGGCAGGCGACCAGAGACAATAGTTGAGATGAAGAGTTATTGCGTGAGTAGTTAGTAAACATGTGTGTCTTCGGGTCTAGAGCTGCTTAGGGTTTGGTAAGGCTTATAGCCCAATCGTGCTTCAGAAGCCCTTGGTCTGATCGTGGTCGGTACTGCATGAGAAAAGTCTGGGCTGCATGGTCTTGGAGTTCAGGGAGCTTGAGGCTCGGGGGATCAGGATTTAGGGTTTGGGAGTTTGGGGTGAAGAGGGTTGAAGGCTGGGAGGCTTTATAAGGGATTCGGGCTTGGGAGGTCGGTGTCCCGCTGAAGGGATGCAATTCGTGCAACGTCCGCATTCCCCGGTCCAAATGACAAGGCCCAGACAAGAATCGCCGTGAACAGTCTTTGTTTTCATTGGGCTTTACATGCAAAGATTCAACAGCGCCTGAACAGTTCCCCCTCGTGGCACATCCAGTCATAAGCAGTAGCATCTCTACTCGCCTACTCGAAGGATTCCCAGAAAGGAACTTTAAGGGACCCCCAAATCCCACCCTGAAATTTCTGCCACAGGACCTGCTCGTGGGCCAGCATGTGGGGAAGCAGTGGGATGCCACGAAGACGTCGCATGCCCAGGGCAGCACAGGCTCTGGTCTCTTGGGGTTTTAGCGTTGGGCTCCAGGGCAGGAAGATGTTAGCTCCTTGGTAGGGTTCTCGAGTATTGCAGAGGCATTGTCCGGCGCTTGCATTTTTCCCATTTTTGGCTTACTAACCGGTTGCCATCAGCTCATGTACAAATTATGTTTTTGTGGGTATTGTACTTGACCCCAATGCGGTTGCGAGCCCTTTTAGTGTGTCCTGTGGGTGGTGCCGAACGCCGATATCACAATGCCATGACACAGCGGTCGTTCCGAAATCCAGCTTCACGTCTGCGAAGTGGGTCATGCTTTGTGTACCCTCCCAGCATGTACCACGATACTTAGATTTGGCACAAGAGTTTGGAGCTTCGGGGCTGTGATAACTCCGAGCAGATCGTCGCTTTGGACTGATCGCAAGAAACATATAGAGGTCCGAAAACTCAGACGAGCCGGGAGACCGAGCTTGATCCAAGGAAGCTCAACCCAACGACAGAGCAGTCCCAAACCAGGGTTTACAGTTTAGGGGTTGAGGGTGCAGCGCTTGAGCCCCTGTAGCTAAAGTCCGAGCCCGAATCGCCGAAGAGCTTAAGAGCTATGCCGACGGCTCTGAATGCAGGCCCTGGCTCATGAGGAAGGAAGCAGGTTCTGTCATCAGGAAAGTTCCAGAAGCCCGCCGCCATCTGGTTTTCCAACAGCTCTACATCCGAAACCCTGACATCTCGAACTTCTACCTCTAATCATGTCGCTCCGAAGCGACTCCTGCCATCGCCCACTCCACACACTGCAGCCGAGCAGTGTCGGGTTCAGGGTTTATGGCCCAGAGCGTATCCTAGCATCCACAACACCCACTGTGCCACCCATCAGCCATGGCAACTGTCGATGTGCTCTCCGATGACGAGGCTGGGCTTTGACCCTCCTAAGCCACAACCCAAACCGTCCCATGACATCTTGCAAGATGCAAAAGCCGACAAGCACCCAACTGTTCAGCCCCAATCTAATCCCCGGCACCGAAGCCCAGTTGACTTCAACCCGAAACTGGATTGTGCTTGACCTCAATCCCTGCACCCTCAGCCGCAAAATGATCTGAAGTAGACACGAGGGCCCTGGCACCCGAAACCTCAAGGGGGTACGCAGTTGAGCTCCAGGACGAAATGATCGGAGCTCCTGCGGCAGCGGCCGAAGCCGGAGCCTTAGCAGCTAGTCAAGTCCTCTTTCTGGAGGAAGCGTCGCAGTTCCGGGTGTAAGACCTTGGGCAAGGATTAGGGGGGATATATGGTAAGTACAGGAACTTCAGGGTTTCTTGATCTCAATTAATGGCGCGGGGCTTCGGTTGGTCTTTCGTTGACTTTCGGTGATTTTAGGCTTCGGAGGTGTTGAGACACTGAGCTGTGCCTTTTGAGTCCTTTGGATCCGAGCTGATTTGCATAGCAGACAGCGGAAATAGATGTTTCCACACCTGGCGGCAACAAACCAAGACACTACAACAGGATGAGCGCTCGCTGCTAGCTCGTATAAAAAAAATATTTGGTGGTGCAATCCCAGGATCTGGACCGCAATCCATAAACAATCCACCAAGCCCCAAGTGGTCTCCGCGCGAAATCAGAGACCGGCTCAACAGAAGAATGGACCATTGTCCTCCGGACTGTCCCGATCCCAATCTGCAACCTCATGATCCGGCCTGTGCAACGGGGGTGGGGGTTTAGGACCAGTATGCTGCACTAGGCGTTCATTCGCCCTTTCATGGAGTCTCGATGTTGGGCGCATAAAGACAACTCCTGAAGGTCAAACAGCTTAAGCTAGAAACGCCATGTCCCTAAACTCGAGATCCTAAAACCCGGTAGGGCCTTTCAGAAGCTTGCCTTTTGAGCAGGCTCCGGCAGCCGTGCAGGAGGAGCAGGAGGAGGCAAAAACTCCTGCGAAGCTTCTGCTTGCGGTGATACATCCTCTTCCAAAGTCCCGAATCCTGAATCCCAGGCCTTAAACTTTAAGCCCTGAAGCCTTGACTGAGAACCCGGCTTAAACGCTGCCCTAAACCCGGATCTGTTGGATTGTACGAACATGTGAAAAAGAGCATCCGCTAGAACCATGAGTCTGAAATTCTGTGAAAATACTTGTGACTCCAAACTTCCACAGCAGAAAGCTATCTTTCACCCGAAATATCTAAAGCATCCTAAAACCTAAGGCCCTAAATCCGACGGCCTACAGCCACGCGCAGAATCCTCGATCTTGAGTTCCCTGAAGACTTCTAGGACGTGCTCTGCAGGCACCACCGCAGCTGCGCAGCGTTGCCGGGTGCTTAGAACTCGGACCCTAATCCCAGAGTCTAAATTAGGGTCGCAACAATAAGTAGTAAATTCCCCTTGAAGTCCCCATCACGGCATCACATACCCCAGAAGCCCATTGCACCCAGCGAGGCTGAACCCCTGCACCCTCCACCTTGAGCGCCATGTCTTAAACCCTGACCCAAAGCCCTCCTTCAAAAGCAGACTGTGTGGATTCATTGCCCCAGCAACCCAAGACTCTCTTCATGAAGGATACTGCTATAGGCTCAGGAGCGACGGTACTGAACAAAGTCTCGCCAGGGCCAGGATACAGCACATGCGCGAGTTCGCTGTCCAAGAAAGGCAGACTGCCAGCCCGCATACGCATCAGAGCAGCCACGATGATGAGCAAAAGCAGTACAACAGCAAGAAGTCACCCCCCACATATTGCTAGTGCGGAAGGTCTGAAGTCAAAGTTCGAAGTTCCACCCCTGGTGAAAGGTACCCTGAATACCCCAGCAGCCCGAAGCCTTGAATCCTGAAGCCTTAAGCCCGGAAGCCTAAAGTTCCCAAGTCCTATGCCCTGGGCCCTTGCAGAGCCACGGTTTAGGGTTTAGGGTTTAGGGTTTAGGGTTTAGGGTCCTTGACAAAGCCCTAAAGCCTGAAGTGCTTGGACGGGTCTCTCATATTTGATGCGTCGCTAGCCTCGCAACGAAGGTTGTCGCAAGCATGGACCTCGGGGATTCTTCCGACGAGGCGGCGTGCTGTTGCAGTCTGTAAGATGGGATTTCTACAAAAGGTGACAGGGTCTAGAATAGTGTTTGTACGATTTACAGGGGGTTACATGAGGTTTATAGGGAGTTTGGGTAAGCTGCAGTGTTCAGGATCGGAGAGTTTAGCGCTTAGTGAGTTTAGGGTTCGGGATTTTGCAAGGCTGTAGGTCTGCGACTGTCATGTAGTCGCAAAAGCATGGGTAAAGAAAGCAACAAGGCGGCTAGTGACGTTTGTAGCAGCCGCATTACTTGAAGGGCGTACTAGACTTGAGTCCTTGCAGTATCCTTCTGATCAAGCTTCGTCGAATGAAATACGCAGCAGGATACAGATTCTTTCCCGCTCCCAAACCAACACAACACGAACTCGATAATACATCTTACAATAAGAGGTAACATCAACAATAGCAATACACATAACACCAGTACGAATGAGAAGCATGGCCCGAACAGTGGTCATCAACATTTTGCTGAGCATACTGCAGCGTTGATATTCATGGATAAATATCGGTGATGATAACCTTGACAGCAATAAAACTAAAGAACATTACAAAGCACGGCAATAATGAGATGATAACAGTAATCTTGATGAGAACGTATAAGTCAGGAAATGCTGGCACCGGCGGCCAAGCCTCCTGACTCCGCACCCGCCGCGGCCGCGGAACCACCAGCCGCTGGAGCGGCTTTCTGGCATGGGTTTTCAATACAATTTTGGGTTCAGGGTTTAGGGTTTGAGTTTAGGTTTACGGTTCAGAGCTTTTCTTTTGGTCAAATGGTTCAGTGTTTGGGATTTAGGGTAATTCCCTAGGTGGCACTTTGAATACACTCCTTTTGTTGCATTATTAAACTGCCGTTGTTATGGTCCTATAGAAGCATCTACTTACCATGGATAGATATGGGGTGGGGGGCTCATGATAAGAGCTAGAAGGACAATGCTTCAGGGGAGACAAATTCTCGACTGGTAACCATAGTTGCAATAATCGTTGTAAGATTAACGCCAGGCGCAGAAATACCTCCTGCTAGCAAGAGCGAAAGTTCTGGAAACTTATAAAGCAGCCCCGGTCCGCCAGCTCCTAGTGCAGGTTCCTGGTATCCATACCGACACAAACCTGGGTACAGAAAGTGAAATCTGTACCTTTGCCGTGCACTGTTAGCCCTATAGAAACCTTGAGCTTTGAACCCCTTCAAAGCTATGCGCTGTGGGACCATGCTTAGGGCCCCAAAGTCCTTTTGCTGTGATGCAAGATGTGCTTCGCGACTGTGCCAGGTACGCTGCGCTGTAAGCCGCGACACTGAAAGGCATCACCACGATCATGATGATCCAAGTGATGATGATGGTGATGATGACGATGATGATGAAGAAGATGATGAGGGTGGAGTTGACGACGATGACGACGCTGCAAACGAGGTGACGATGGTGATGAGGAGTGTGACCTTGATGGTGGTGATGATGAGGATGCCGATGCCGATGATGCAGTCTCGCCAGCGATGAGGCTCCAGCTGCGCCGCCCAGTGCACCGGCAGAGGAGGCGACTGCTGCTGGGCTTGTGGCAGGTCCTGAGATCGTGAGCGGACTCTCAAGACACCCCCAACCCCAAGACCTCACATAATTTTTCCCAGTCCCGTTGTCGAGGACTTCGTTTCGAGCTTCTCGGGAGGGGTCTGGGGTTTCGACTTACGTTTGTTGAAATAGATTTGAGGGCCCAGGTGTATATTAAACTGCTGCGGTTGATGATGTCGAGTGGCCCTCGTTTTCTAACTGTTCCATGCAGCAAGCTTTAGCTGTTGAAAGTTGAAGAGCTGCGCGAGCGGCTGCGGAAGTAATATACATCACAGGAATCGCTTTGTAGAAGTGTGATGAGACACAAATCAACAGAAGCAGGAATGGCCGTTTCAGACCGCTGCATGGAAGGATTGGAGCATGCGGAGTCCTGTTTCCCAGTACTGGCTTGCTGACCCCAGGTGGAAAGCGAAACATCTGACAAAACCTGTGATCAAAATGAAGAATCCTTAACCCACACTTCAAATTTCATGCGCGCAGTAGGAAGTCATGATCAAACCCCACAATGCAAGCTCGAATCCCCGAGTCCGGGCTGCTGCTATCCTCCCAGGCGCCTCCACTTCGCAGCGTTGTCGGAAGCTTAGAACCTCGAAGCCATTGCCCCTGCTCAGACTCTAAGCTTGGTGAGTACACGTAGTAGTAGTTGGTGGTCGTCCTACCCAGAACTTTGTGAAGTTTCCTCCAAAACAAGACGCTTGAAGACCTATCCTCTTCCAGAAACCGCATATTTGTGACAGTAAAGCCTAAGCCAACATAATCTTGGCCCATAAATGCTCGCATACGTGTTTCGGGCAGTTGGGGTAGTCATCGTTGTTGTTGTGGGATCCGTGTTTGTGATGCAAGTCAATGCTCGGCCTCGTTGCCGCAAGCCCGTAGCCCTGCCGAGATATTAACCAACGGAATGAATGCGACGAAGTTCCCCAAGATATGAACATGAAATCTCAAAGGAATACCGATAATGTAGGCAATGGCTATGACGATGTGCCCGTGGTTGTAACCCGGCACCCAAAGCTTCAAGTTCTGGACCCCGGAAAGGGCTCCGCTCCGCCGATTGGCACCTGTCGTTGCATTGACATGGCCGAGGTCGTTGCCAGCATGGATGTGGGCGAGTCCTCCGATGAGGTGCGCTGGTAAGACGAGACTGTGTTGAAGTACAGGCTCAGGCCGTTGGAGTGGCGGGAAGTCTTGTAAGGCGTCAGACCTCCAAGCCTAAATTCCAAGGCTCTTACTCGCCAACCCTCAAGCAGGAGATGTTGGCGCCGGCAGCGGCCAAGCCCCCACCAGCATCACCGGCCCCTGCAGTGCAAGGACGCCCCGGGTTTACTCCCAAATCCCACTTCCGGTCGCCTTTCAGAGGGAGACCTGAAACTACTACGTGTTTCTCGGATGCTAAGTTTTCTAATCTGGAACCTACACACATGGTAGGTCAAGGTTCCCCCGGATCCTCAACTCGGCAGCCACGGAGCGACAGTAGTAGATAGCGGCCATAAGAATTAACCAGTAGAGCCATGCTCTGAAAGCTATACAAGAACTTTACCCGACTTCTTGAGGCTTTCCTCCGACTGCATGACCCTGTCTTACCTGTGTACGTTTTTTGTGGCGGTGGGTCTTCTGGGCACTCACGACACCCAGCTCATGCTGTGGGAGCTTCAACCACCTTGCCCTTGAACTTGATTACTGTCAAACCGAGTCCCAGGCCTGCATAAACACCAAATGATACTTAGCGTTCTTCTGGTTGGCTCTTTAGACTTTAACTTTTTGGGTTTCTATATGAACTATAATATCTGGGCTAAAAGTTTAACTTTTAGGAGGGGTTCAGAAGTACGCCAAGGATAATCAGCTCAAAGCCGCAAGGCCTAAACTCTAGACCCCTAGTCTGAAACCCTCAAGCGTTGAATCGTAAACCCCGAAGGTGTTCCACCCTATATACAGCTCAAAATCCTAAACCCTGCGCCCTGAAACCACCGGCACAACCAAAAAACAACTTGTCCCCAATCCCTGACAGCTTAAACCCTAAGCCCTACAAGCCCCGTTCGCAGGAGGGGCGGCTCCGTCCAAGCTCCCTGTTGCTGACGACGACGAGGTTGGAAACCCGAACCTGGCCCCCGAAATCGCGATTTTAGGAGTTCGATTTTTTTTAGAGGGAAATGGGTGAGCCTGACATTGAGGGTTTGGAGGTTTTGAGATTTAAGGCTTGGGTGGGGTTTGGGTTGGGGGGCTGGCTTGAGCAAGACTTGGGCGAGTGAACTCGAAACCCAGGTCCTGATAGGTTGGTTTTGCAAGCGCCTTGCCCCAGCCAAAAAACCCAAACCAAAAAGCCTTCAAACACCTCAAAGCCCTAGGCCCGAGCCTTAAACCCCGAACCCTAAAATCCGCAAAGGCTAAGCCCCAAAAACCGGTCTGACAGGAGGAGGAAGGCTGCCTCGCTTCGCTGGCTCCCAAGGCGCCAGCTCCCACGCCGGTGGCGAAGGCGCCAGAAGGACCCAAAGAATCAGGGCTTCAGTCGTGGAGTTCAGCGATCAAAGGATAATGAAACTCGCAGATCAAGGGTCTAGTGTTGAGGTTCGATTTTGGTGAAAGGGTCAAGGGTCTGGGATGTCTCTTTGACGTTTGGACTTTGGGAGAGTTTCCGACAGGTTCTCGGGTTTGAAAGCGGACGGGTTCGATGTAAGGTTCGGGATGCTTGCCGAGAGAGTTCACCCAGTCTGCCCGGCCTCCGATTCATCCCTGAGACCCTCCTAAGCCCGTGGGACCCTGAGTCCAAAACCGTAAATATCGAGGCGAGAGCCAAATCACGCAGCGCCCAAATGAGTTTCCATGCGGAAGGCCCGAAGCCCAACAACTGCAAAGCCCAGCGTACCTCAGGAGCCCTACACTATACCCTCGAATCCTCGACTGCCAAATCCAGTATGGAACGAACACCTCCAAACCCTAAACCCAAGACTGTAATTCATGGGGACTTAAGTATTAACTATGATATGCATGATCTGCAGGCTCCGGTGCCTTCGCCCGCAACTCCGAAGTCGGCAGCGAAGGCTGTGGCCAAAGCTGCACCGAAGGCCGATCCTGAGGGTGTTGGATAGTTGGCGTTGAGGGAACACAGAAGGCTTAGCATCACTAACTATTGGAGACCTTTAGATTCACCGTTAGGAAATGAGGTTCCAGTGATTGGAGTTTTGGGCTGACAGCTACGCCTCGGGTAGCAGTTGTCAGCTGTCATATAAGTTATGATCGCAGCACCGCTTGAGTTATAACCACGGCTTACCATCCAACCAACTAGCATTCAGTGATGCATCAAATGCTGCGTGATGTTATGGTCATGTCTTCCAGGTCTTATTCATGTTCTCCTTGTATGGTCTTTCAGCATTTAGGGATCTATGCTGGCATGATGCCCTTGAGGTTTTCAAACGGCTACAGAAAGGGCCGACATGCCCTTGAAATTACAGCCACCTGAGGCACCCCAATCTCTAAGCCTGAGACATGCTGGACCTTGCGAAGACCCAGGCCACTTGAGCCCCGACAAGCCCCAAAGCCTGAAACCCCCAAGTCTGCCATCTGCTTCATTCGTCATGTCTAGTATAAGTTATAGTGTATCCCAAGCCCGAATAAAGATGACATACGGCAAACGGTTTTTTTGCGGTGCAGAGAACCCTTACATACAGGGCTTTAGCAAAAAATACAACTGTGTTCAGGCTTGTAAGATACTTCTGGCTATCAGCGGTGCTTGTTGTTCCGGAGGCCGCCGTGCCTCCTGCCGCGAAGCCTTCCCCAAAAGCAGCGGTGAAGGCGCGCTTCGTCTTCGGGGTTTCGGGTTGTGGGCATTTGGGGCTGTGGGTTCATGGTTTACGGCCTCGTCGGAGCGTTCTTGCTACTTACTCGTAGCTACTTCTTTGGGAATGTCCCTTCGCAGGGCCTCTCTGTAAACATCGCAGGGTGTAGGCGTAGGTTTGCAAGTCTAGGTCTCGTTCGGACTTGGGAATGCGATTGTTAACGTCCAGCCTACAAGTTGCAGTGACCGGTGGCCAGCTTGACCGCCACCGTCTTCTTAGCCGTGCTTCTCGGCTCTAGTTTTGTGTTTTGATCCAACCAGTTCAGCCAACGAAACCCGCTGCAGCAGCCTAGTCAATGTGTGGGTTTTGCGGGCTGATTCACATCTGACTTCCTGACAGCTGATGTGGCAGCCAGCATGCCGCACCACCTCTTTGTCAAGAGGACTTGTGCTGGCGTTAGCATGGGCGTGGCTCTGCCCAGTGCTTGCCAGGCTTCTGAAGGACCCTGCACATGTGCCCCACCAAGAGGCTGCAGCCCGGGCCGAGGCTGCAAAGTATCGCGGCGTGACTTATCGCGGGCGGGATCATGTTTTCACAGCATATCTACAAAGTCGCGGCGGACCAGGCTACATCGGTCGATTCAACAGCGCCAAGCAGGCCGCGAAGGCTTACGATCAAGAGGTGAGATGCATGTATCCAAACGGCACTCCAGATCACCAGTACCAGCGCAAGAAATGTCTCAACTTCCCTTCGGATGAGGAAGCTGCATACCACGAAACACCAGAGGAGGCACGGAAGCGCGCGATGAAAATATGGGGCTCCGTCAATCGCAAGGAGGCCAGATCCTTCGAGCTGTTGAACCAGGCCTTGAACGCATCTCCTCATTCAGAGAAGTACGAGCTGGTGCGCTTGACAGGGTCTTCCAAAGCAGATGCACTGTTCAAGCTTCGTGGCTCATCGAAATCTGGTTTGCCGGTTCAGCTCAAGGCAGCAACAAGTCGGTGGAAGCAAGGAAGGGTTTACAAGTTTTACAGACTGCTGGGATACGACGGCATGTTGGTCGTTCTTGTCGCATTGGATGGGGGCCACTTCTGGGCGGCCGCCGGCGAGGAATTCAAGAGTGATTCAATAGGCATAACCATCGGATGTGAACGCGACTCTGACCGACGGGCCGCAAACATAGGGTCCCATCTGATTGCTTGCTTCAAAGATACGCAGAAGTTTCTCCACCTGTCAGTGGAAGAGGCAGAGCGCCAGTGCTCCCGCAGTAACAGGGTTGAGGCAGCGGCGCACTGGCAGCTCCGCAGTTTGTTTACCTGCATGAACTGGAGCTTGAGTTCTCCTGGGTTGCATCAGACGACAGTTGACTCCTTGCTTGAGGTCGGTGCTGGGGGCCCGGTGGTGCGCTTGCAAGAGAAGGCATCGCGCTTGCAGCGGGGTGGCAGGTATGAAGTATGCCTACGGAAGCGCGGAGGCTCGCTCGGACGACTTGCATATGCTGCGGACGACTTCGATGTACTGGTCGCTTGCGTTTTGCAGGACGAGCAGCTGCAAGGCGTCTTCCTGATTCCCATTTTCGAATTGGTGCAGAAAGGCTTCGCCGCCAAGAGGCCTCGAGAGCTTCCTCTGCACCCGCCATGGTCTCTACCAAAGCGGCACAGCACCAGGGAGAAGTACACTTGGCAGCTCGACTTTTTCCTTGATCTCCGCCCTTGGCAGGGCTCCACGGAGCTGCCTGATAAGCTGAAGGTGCAGATGGAGCATCTCATCTCACAGGCTATCGACAAAACGGAGGTGAAACGTGCCCGTGTGTTCCCGTCTTGTTGCCGCCTTGAGAGTCATCCCATGTTTTGGAATCGTGAAACAGAACCTCGACTTCTGATTGAGACCCCATCAATCCGAACGGGGAATCTCGACGCTTTGGCATCTAACCTTCCCCAAAACAGAGGGCAGTCTCAGCAATGCTCATTTCTAAGACAATGACAGCCCCAAGTGGACCCCCAGACTTGGCAAGGAAGGAATAGTCACTCGCTACTCGTAGCGGGCAGGCCAAACCTTGAGCCTGCCATTTGCGATCTTTACAACGATGTAACACCCCCTTGAGGCAAAACCTCCGAAAGCGCAATAACTTCACTTTGCTTCAGGCTTCGTGCCTGAACTTAACTGCCGAGGTCCTAAAGCCCAAACCCAAAATTTCTGCTTCCCGACCCTGGGGTCCTAGACCTGTATAGGGACCACAGTGTATCTTGAGTCTTCTCGAAAAAACTTCCTGTCACAAAATCCTGAGTGAGGCAGCAGGTCTTGTAGTGTGTTTGTCCTTGAGGCAGCGACGCCTCCGCTCCCGAAGCCTTCGCCCAAACCTGCGGCGGCGAAGGCGCGCCTTCGCCTCCGGGCTTTTGTTTCGAGTTTCTTTTGCCGGGCTTCCTCAAAGATCACAGAAAAGAATTGAACTCTGGCTTTCGGGTGTCAAGTTTGGGGTGCGGAGGACTGCGCAGGTTTCAGGGGTTGAAGGTTGGGGTTTGGGAAGCTAGTACTGAGGACTGTCTGAAGTTTTGCTTGGGGCCAACTAGGCCAACTATCAGTTGGAACGGCTGAAGCTTACCTTGACGATTGCTTTGTGCAGCCAAGCAGTCCTCAACTTGGAATCCTGCACACTCACGCAACCATATACTTACCTGCTTGCCTAAGCAAAAGCTCCAGCACCAAAGTCTCGACTCTCAACCCGCTGTCAATCCAATGTGGAGCATAGGTTGTGTGCAGAACTTGCAACTAACTGGAGGCAGAAAGCAGAAAGGTTTAGGCTTACAACCCTTCCGCCTGGAGCAACAGCCGTTCAGCGATAGACTTGCGGCTGTTCATATAAATCAACCAGAAGTTCACAGCTCCTTGGTGTTCTATTCAGGAGGCAGCTGCGCCCAAGCAAGCACAGGCCGAACCTGGGGATCCTGGGAATCTGAACAGCCCCAAGAATCACTATAGTCACTGGTCGATCAGACAAGCTAAGTGCCTCAGACCCCTTTCAGCCTTGACACCAACTGAGTTCTTTGCAGGCCCCTATTTTTGGGAGGTTTCTGCACGTGATTCCTCCGTGTCCGCTCTCCGTCAGACCGTCCCGTTTCCGCGAATGAAATCCGCATCGGCCATGAGCTCAAGTTGCGGAAATCGTTAGGTGACAAAGGGCGGGCCGACTTGCTGCATGCTCACGGCAGATGCGGAAGCCAGCCTGCCGTAGTACCACCTCTTTCTTAAGAATGTCTTTGCTTGCTGTGACCTGGGTGGTGCTTTGTCCGGCGCTGGCCGGGCTTCTAAAGGCCGCTGCACATGTTCCCCACCACGTGGCTGTGGCATTGGCCGAGGCCGCGAAGTATCGCGGCGTGAGCTACTTCAAGCGAGATCGTGTTTTCACAGCATTTCTAGCGGTTCGCGGCGGACCAGGCTACATCGGTCGATTCAAGAGCGCCAAGCAGGCCGCGAAGGCCTACGATCAAGAGGTGAGATGCATGTATCCAAACGACACTCCAGATCACAAGTATCAGCGCCAGAAATGTCTCAACTTCCCTTCCGAGGAGGAAGCTGCTTACCACGAAACACCGGAGGAGGCACGGAAGCGCGCGATGAAAACATGGGGCTCCAACAATCGCAAGGAGGCCAGATCCTTCGAGCTGTTGAAGGTGGCCTTGCATGCATCACCTTATTCAGAGAGTTACGAGCTCGTGCGCTTGACGGGGTCCTCCAAAGCAGATGCTTTGTTCAAGCTCCGTGGCTCGTCGAAAGGTTTGCCGGTTCAGCTCAAGGCAGCAACAAGCCTGGGGAACCAAGGAAGGTCCTACAAATTTCACAGATTGCTCGGATACGAAGGCATGTTGGTAGTTTTCGTGGCATTGGATGGAGACTACATGTGGGCGGTCCCCGGAGAGCAACTCGCAACTGATCAACTAAGCATAACCATTGGATGTGGAAGTGACGCTAATCGCCGTGTTGAGGACATCGGGTCGCATTTGGTTGCATGCTTCAAGAACACGCAGAAGTTTTCCCACATGTCCGTTGAAGAGGCAGAGCGTGATTGCTCCCCTGCTCATTGGGTTGAAACAGCTGCGCATCGGCAGATCAGAAGTTTGTTTGCTTGCATGAACTGGAGCCTGTCCCGTCCTGACGAGCATGGGACCACGGTCGACTCCCTTCTGGAGGTTGGCACCGGGGCTTCCGTGATGCGCTTGCAAGAGAAGGCGTCGCACCTCTCCAAGACAAATGGCAGGTATCAAGCATTCCTGGGCAAGCAAGGAGGGTCAGGCCTGCATGCTTCGTACGCGGAGGACGATTTTGACTTGTTGGTCGCCTGTGTTTTGAATGAGCATGATGAATTGCAAGGCGTCTTCCTGGTTCCCATGTCCAAACTGTTGCAGGAAGGCTTGGTGGCCAACGGGCCCCGCACACTCAAATTGCACCCGCCATGGTCTCTGCCAAAGCGGAACGGCGCCAGGGAAAATTATGCCTGGCAGCTCGACTTCTTACTCGACCTCCGCACTTCGCAGGGCTCCAGGGAGCTGGCTGATGAGCTGAAGGTGCAGATGGAGCATCTCNNCTCATCTCACAGGCTATCGACAAAACAGCAAAAGCGTGCCCGCCGTTTGAATCCTGTTGCCACCATAATTTAATATTCACGTATACTGAGTCTTGCGCATGGGTGAAGCAGCAGATATCTCGCTCCGTCGCTGCTGGGAATTAGGTACTCTTTGATTACGATGCTGACCGTGGATGCGAAATGCCAGCAGTCAAGCTTGGCATCAGCGGCTGCAACTGACAGCTACAGCCTTTGCATGCGGGCCATGTACCAAACAAGGTAAGTTCATGGGCCACGTGTGGTCATGCACGTTCCAGACCCTGCACTTTCAGCCTACATCTGACACCCACAGCCCTGACAGGAGGAGTCCAAGATTCTCGAGAAGCGTCCTGCTCCCGAGGCAGTTAAAGCCTGGGCAAGTAGGGCTTCAGGATTTCAAGGTTTGTGAATGTAGGAGTTTGGGACTCCGCTGCTGGAGTTCAGGCCGCTGAGGTTCAGGAATGAGGAGGTTTGAGGTTTCGGGGGGGGGGGGGGGGNNGGGGCTTCGTGATCGTGTGCAGGACGCAGCTGCGGCAGAAGCTGCGGCGAAGCAGCTACCTGGCTGAACTGAGCCACGTAATGAGAAGCAGCGTCCCACAGTTTGAGGTTTGACTTTACTACTTTACTTCCTGCGCAGGATTAGTGTATCGGGGCTTGCGTGGCAAAAAGCAAGTGTGTACACTAGAATCTGAGCGTGTCATCGTCACCATCAGCGGCCTCAGAAGTTTTCGTGGTCTCAATGTGCAAGCTTTGTAGCATCAGGAAGGCAGGCAACACATTCAGAGTGGTGAACGCAGTCACGAAGAAGGGAAGCCATGCTTTACAGAATGGTCATAGAAGCCATAGAACCAGGAAGAGTCGTCATGGGCTTCAGAATAGAACTTGAGAATCAATGCGAAGAGGCACAACAGCCAGAATGCGAATTGACCAGTCGAAATCTATTTAGAACAGGACATGTTGTGTCCGTAGTAAGTGGATCTTAATCCTTCACAACCTCACAGAACTTCACAAGGCCTGTTGCAACCAGCCAGAAGCCCAAATCCCAAAAAATTTGCCCCCAAGCCCCATGAAGCCCCAACTCAACAAACCTTGGCCCCTAAATCCCAGCCCCTGGATTCCCAAAAGCACCAAAACAACGTACAGAACCAACTTTTCCCCAGCGCTTACAGGCCCCGGCTGGCCGCCCCCGCAGCGAAGAAGCCTGCCGCGCCCAAGGCTCGAAATGGAAGATAAGGGGTTTTGAACCAGCAGCTGTTACTGGCAGTTTTGCTTACCTTTATACCATCTATCCGGATACAATCTAGTGGGGAACGTACCTCTTAGTCTGGTATCCCCTCATAGCTAGTGTCTAATGTGTTCAGGAGTTTCTTATTTTGCAGTCCCTCTACCAGCAGCTAAATGCTCATTAGTAGGTAGGGTTTCGAGCACTCTTCGGTTGTACTACGGGGGTGCATATAGGAGCTTCAAGAAGCAGCAATGCAGGCAGTTTGGATTTCAAGCTTTCGCGCTTGGGGATAAATGTCGTATTGATGCCTCTTGGCAGTAGTAGTTGGTCTTGGTTATTCTGTTCTCAATGCGAGGCGTATAAGCGTCAAGATTACTTTTAACGACACCCTAAAATACCATTAAAGCCTGGTCTTAACCTGCTGGCTGCAGAATGGTACCAGCATCGGCACGACAATCCGATTCTGTTGTTGCTACGGTACGACATTTGCTCGGGATTTTACTGCTTCGCAAAACTTGGCGGCCCACGATCGGCCTCACTTCTAAAATTGTTTCAACCATCTCTAGAATAAAGCAGCAAGAAAACGAAGAAAAAGACGGACAGCTTCACGTGTCAAAAAGCTGATAGACGACGCGGAGGTGGCCTCGTTTCTAAGTTCTGGAAAGCACGAAATCGTCGCACATTCTAACAGCTACGACACACAATGTGCTTTGCAGTAAACGTAAAGTTAAGCCATCAGACTGCCACGGATTTGGACCTTGTTGGATGACAACTGTTTGGAGCCAACGGCAATGCAATACACAAGACAGGTTTTCTCAGCCTCAGCATGGTGTTGCCCATTAAAACACACTGAGGGTTCCTCAGCTTTTGCACAGACACACTAGGTAGACATCGACATGCATACTGCAAAGCCGCTACAGCAATGGATGATAACCCTACAGGACAAGAGACATGGACACTTGGTTGTTCCAGGAACTTGATTGCAACGCGAACGTCTTCCCAACTTCGGACAAAGACCCCAAGCTTGAAATTCTACGTGCGCCGTTGCTCGTAAACCATGTCCGGCCCTTTTTGCAAAGCCTTGTACAGCCCCAGGCGGAAGCAAAAGAGAAGAAGTTGACGAAGGACCATCTATGCAGTGCTAAGCCTAAGATTACGGCCTTGGGTTTTGTGATTTGAGGTTGATGGCTTGCGGTAGAAGGTTCATCGCACTTGAGCATTCAGGTTCAGAGTTTAGTGCTTGAGCATTCAGATTTGCAGGATAAAGATTCGGGTTTAGCATTGAGCTTGTGTGGACTTTGACCCCGATGTAGCGATGCATCCTGTTGCACAAAAATGCATTGGGATCGTGACGATCGTGGGAACACTGCTGCAATACATGTGCTTGTTGATGATATTTCCGGGAATTTCTGTAGTTGGTGTCCTGGAGCTGGTACCATCACCATTCGGCTTGAGCTGCCAGCTTGGCATTCAGAGGTTCAACACCCCGCGCTGAGCTTTAGTTTGAGGCCTGCGATCCTGGCTCACATGTCCACAGGAAGAGATGGAAGCAAAAGTCCTGGAGTACATGAGGCGGGCAACTTTTGCCTTTTGGTCTAAATTACAGTCGCCCGGCAGAGAGCCGCACAAAAAAGAACACATCCGGTACAGAGACTGTTTGAAAGAAGGTTCCTGTTTTTGAAGCAGCATCCATCATGGATTTGTTCCGAATGCAAAGGGCTTCCCCCAAAAGGGATGTTGGCCCAAAGCGCAGTCAGGGTGTACTGGGTTTTGCTGTGTCTCGGCTTCTGGTCAGGCACTGTCTTGCTTCAGATGCTCCATGATGCTCCGATCGTGGCTTAGGGTCTTCCGGGCGATGGCACATGGGCTTCAGGGAAATTTGGTGCTCGGGCCTGCGGGTCTTTTTCCGGGCTGATGGGCTGTGGAGAGCCCATAAATGTGAGGAGAGAGGATGCCTCCTCGGCCTCTGCAAGGTTCCTTGTCTTTGACCCCTTGACTCCAATTTATCGAAACCCGGAACCTTAGAATTGGCCGTGTTTGTTGTGGGGAAGTGAAACCCTAGCCCCGCAACTTGATTCTGTAGAACCAATCAAAACCCTACCTAACCCGAAAACCCGCTAAAATCTTCAATCCCGCAAAACCCTACAGCTCAACCGAAGCTTCCCCAACCAGCATAGCCTTGCGCCAGGCAGCAGAACCGGCCTTACAACTCACAGACTCTCGCCCTTTGAGTGTTCAGGGAGGGTTCAGGTCTTCGCCAGGCTCAAAGGGTTTCGGGTTTCAGGGTCAAGGGGTTTAGGATTTTCGGTTTCGCGTTTTGCGATTTGTGGGTGTTCTTGGCTGCTTAGGTTGGGGAGTACCAACCAACAGTTTGAGAGCTTACGAGTTTACGGTTCAAAAGGGAGGGTTCCAAGCCTGATTTACCAGAAAAGGGCCTGAGGTTCGGGCTTTAGCGTCAGACTTTTCATGTTGAGTTTACCTGGGCTGCCGTGTGGCTGAGGGTTTGGGGGTTGATTCTTGCAGGACATGCTTGAATGAATGATGGAGTCCGAGTCTGAATCAGAAGACTCATGGAGTGAGCCACCGAGGAATGTCTTCGACAACCTCCATGGTGCCGTGCCCAAGGCCACTGTGCAGGCAGACCCCCTAGCAATGCTTTTCTGTTGAAGGAGGGGTTTAGGGTTTGGCTTGCTTGGGCCGCTCATCAGCTGCCTGAGGTTTTCCCTGCGGGCTTTAGGGTTTAATTTCTTTAGGGTTCAGGGCTTGGTCGTTTTGCGTCTTGGGGTTGAGGGCCCAGGGCTCTAGATTTCGGATTTCAGGTGAGCTAAATGTGCATATCTCTTGTGTTTGTAAAGCGGCGAACGCTGAATTTCTCGGGTGGGACCATCAGGATTGAGAGTGCCCAAACCAAATCAGAAGCTAAGCCTTTTCGGCATGAATAGTACACCCCAGAAATCCTGAGCCGCGAAACCCTGAACCTGACCTGTCCATGGAACCCAGTGCAAAACATTTCTTGCCACCTGTACTTCTTTGATCGTTTGGCTCTGTGCTGGGAGCCCTTCGTCCGACTGTAGTGTTGCTCCACTTCTGAAAACCTGGTTCGAGTTGTTCAGGCTCCTACAATGGCCCCGAAACCCCGCATGCAGCACCTCCACGATCAGCCGAAACCCTCAGCTCTAAATCGTGGGCCCCAAATACGGACCCAAACTCGCCCCAACAGCCTCTGGTCTCATTAAGTTTGGAGTCCCAATGTGTACCGAGACCATCATGGACACGCTCTGCGTCGCGGGAAAGCTCGTCCTCAAGGAGTACGGCAAGATCAAGGTCGGAGACCCTCAAAACGGTTTAGGGTTTAGGGTTTAGGGTTTAGGGTTTCCATCACCTCAAGGCTAAAATCTGTATCCTACACCCTGTACCCTGAGAATGGATTTTTGGCCAGGTTTACCTGGCTGCCCAGACAGCTCCTACGGCTGGCGGTGATGAGGAGCTGGCGGCTGCCGTAGAGCAGGTCAGATGGGGCCCACCCCCGAAACGAAAACGAAACGCTACCACAACCGCCAAACCCAGCTGTCCAGAACATGTAGCCCAAACCCTGCATGTTTTTCCAGAGTTTGAGGAAGAGTTGGGCCGTCATGGTTCGAGGGTTGGGGAATCGTCGGAGGAGGAACGGAAGTTGACGGGCATTTAATTTGAGGCTTGCGCATGAGTAGGGTTTGGGGTTTTCGGCATGCTTGCAACTTCTTCCAGACATCGCAGCAGGCTGCGGCTGGCGAATTCTCCGAAGACCCTCACACCAAATACCGCCAGGGGGAGCACTTGAAGCCAAGATGAGCCTAGCAAATAGGTTTTTCAGATAACATTGGGGACCCCAAGCCCAACAATCTTAGGCCCTTGTCTGGCTTCCAAGTGGACAAGCCTTGTGTCGAACCTTCGATTTGAGGCGTCGGCCCAGCGGAAGGACATCCAGGGCCAGGTGGTGCTTTTGTCGCAATCAGAGCTGATGGCTGGTTCATGAGTAACGGCTTAGGGTGTGGGGCTTTGGCGCTAAAAGGGTCTTGGGCTTGGAGGTTCTGGCGCTTCGCGTTTGGGGTCATGGGACTTCGAGTATCAGCAGTTGGAGTTTTCGGGACAAGTAATCATGCGAATGCTAAAGCACGTGCACGCCAATACTGGTTGAAATGTCATCATCCTTTGAACGATGAGGATGGCGGTGGTGCCGACAGGATTATCGGCATCATTTGCAGTGTTCATGTTGTCGTCCTTGTTCATGTGGTCGGAGCAAAGGCGTATTCGTTTTGTGCTGTTTAGGAGCTGGGTTCCAGCAGCATAATTCATCTAGGTCTTTGGTCACTTGCCGTCCCAAAGGCTGATATTTCCAGTTCTGAATGATGTAGGGTCGTTTGCAGGTTTCAAAATGGCTTTGTGGTTGGGGGGTTCGGAACTTCAGGCTAAGGCTTGCCCAGAAGTGTTGGGCCTGAGCATCTTCTGCGGATGATTTCCTCGGCTTCGGAGTTCGCGCCAGGTTGTCTTCAGCGTGAGACCCTAGGAACTTGAACCCAAAACTCTAGACCCTGCTAGTTCAGCGCTTAGGGCAGGGTTTAGGGCTTCCAGTTCAGGGTTTTGCATTGACTTTCCGTCACGTCAGCCAAACCTTCACACGCTGAGGATGAGGTGCGGAAGTCGCTGTCGCAGCTGGAGAGCAAGCATGCAGCTGCAAGAGAGGCCAGAACCTTCAACCCTAAGCCCAAAATATTTAATCTAGATCCTGAATCTAGGGGAGGGCAGAAACCATTTAAACGTAAGAACCAGAAACCCTCAATTGTGAGACGCACATATTTCTGGGCCTTTCCGGGTGCCGATAGAGCTTAATTCTATCTCTGAACCCTAAATCATCACCCCAGTCTTTGAGGCCGCCGTAACCCCCACAAACCCTCAACCCCTAAAGCCTAAACCCTAAACCCTAAACCCCTAAACCCTAAACCCCTAAACCCTAAACCCTAAACCCCAAACTCAACCCTAAAACCCAATCCTTAAACCCTAAACGCTGACATCTCCGCCTGCCCCATGGAGCGAAGGCCAAGGCGGCCTCAGAGGAAGTCGCCAAGCTCGAAGCTAAGGCCATCGCTTTTTGGGTTTAGTAGAGTTGGGAGCTTACCTATAGTCTCCGTTGTAGTTTAACCAATTAGATTAGATATTAAGGATTTTATAAGGTATCCCCAAAAAGGAATTACAATGGAGACTATAGGTAATTTTCCAGGTATAGTACAATGTTCCCTTCGGGAATCTTAAGAGGATCTGCTTTGCTCCTTAGAGGCCTCGTCGCTCCGCGCTGCCTCGGGCGAGGAGAGGGTGGACGAGCGCAGCTGGGAGTGCATCTGGAATTTTGCCGCTGTGGGTTTGTGTTTTTCAGATTGCAACCTCTGGTTTCCTGGCTTGTACCACCTATTTCGCACTGTTCCACTTGGTGGTTCGGGTTCCTTTCATTCACTCGTTTGTGCATCTAGGTTGCCTGGGTTTTCATTAAGTGCAGTGAACAGTTCGGAATCAGAAGAAACCCAGAGCCCTGCAAGAAGCAAGCTAATTATGAAAGTTGATCCTTCGCTGTTCTGGTCTGGGGTGCGGTTCAGTGTGAAGCTGAGCTTTCGAAAAGGACTCACGACTCTGTCTTAGAGCTAAGTTTTTGGTGGAATTCGAGACTTTTGATTTAGAGTCTAGTGTGTGGACCTGAGGATTGCACTTGGACTCCGGACCCTAGCTGCTGCAAGATACGCGCATCCGCCAAGTGACTTCAGGCGAGGTCCTCGCGGTGGAAGATTCGCTGAAGAAGGCGCTCTCTGCTTTCCGAAGCCCTGACCCCAACCACAATAAGCCCAAATCCAGAGCCACAGGCAGCCCCACGCCCCAAGCACTACACCTCGAACACATAGAGCTCCAACTCCAAACCGTTATACCAAAACTCCAAATACATCACGAGCGAAGGTTCGCCTTGACAACTAGAGTCCGGGATTGTGTGCGGGGTTGCGTCATAGGGTTTAGGTTTTAGGGGTCCGGGGTTTGGGGTTTCAGGGTGTAGCGTTATGTCCTTGTTGTGAACCCTACGTGCTTGTTCTTGTTTTTGATGATTTTGTACACGACTCAAGACAGAAGCGTCTCTTCGGGGTTTGTCGACTTGCAATGGAACATCCTGGGGTTTGTGTGGTTCATCAACATGTTTTTGCATACCCATAGCCTTTGTGAAGCTTGTTTTGAGTCCGGTATCCCGAGCCCCCACAGAAGATACTAAGTTGGATAAGGTCGAAACATTTGAATCCTTAAACGGTGCTTGAAGCAAACCCTCGGAGCCTAAACTGAACTCTAACCCGGTCAATACAATTCCGTGGTTCGGCTTATCTTTGATCAGAGCAAGCTCCAGATTGCCGTAGTTCTTATCGGTCGAGGGTGTGCTGATTGCGGCGAGGTTTCTTTTTGTTGTGTTGCGGATTAAGATTCAATCTTGACGGTTCGAGGCCCCAATCCGGAGGCACTGAGCGCGAGCGCAATGCTGGGTGAACAACAATCCTAGGCCCAAACATCTGGACCCAAGTCGTAAACCCTAAACCCAAAACCCTAAACCCAAAACCCTAAACCCTACCAAACCCCGAACCTGAAAAGCCGCAGCCCCTTGCCTTGCTTGGAAAACCCGAGACTAGAAGCCCTGAAGCATTGGCTCGCGAAACGACGAGTTGGCTCCAAACAACAGACTTCTCTTTGGTCCAGAGTTTAGGCTTTAGGTTGTGCAGCTTGGGTTAGAGTTTAGGTTTGAGGTTTGCCTAGATTGTGACGACCCTCAAGCGCTGGTCCAGGTCGCCGGCGCCTGGCGCAAGCGGAAGCGCCTGTGTGTAGACGCCCTGAAAACATTGGGAATCTTGGGTGCATCAGAAACACCGGGCTAGGGTGACAAGAACATGATAAGTGATGACCTTGGGCATGTTCTACACTGCTTCGGTTGCGAGACCCACTCGCAAAAGGCCGGCGCCGACCGCTGTTCGCGGCAGGTCGCACGCTGCTTCCCATCCTAGCCCAAGGGGGGGCAGTGGGCCGGGGTGGTGGTGGTTGGTGGTGCTGGTGCTGGTGCCGGTGCTGTTTCTGGCGGCGGCGGTGTTGGTGGTAGCGGCGCCGGCGCTAGTGGCGGTGATGGTGCTGGTGGTGTTGGTGGCCGTCGAAAGCCAGTAGTGAGTGTGAAGATGACGTGGTGATAAATACATGTGGTGCTGATGATTCGGGGGTTAGGCCGACAACAGGGCACCGAAACTAACAAGAGTCTGCTGGACAAAATCGAACACAAGAAGCCGCAAACCAAAGTCAAAACCATACAAGGCAAAGAGCCACAAGCACAAATCCTTCAACACCTGCAAAGATAAAACCTCGTAAAGCAGTTGACGGAAAACCACAATATCCAGGAGAGACAACCCTCAATCCCACCCCCTCGCGAAAACTCAGAAAAACCCGGAACCCTTGGCATCCCTAAACTCCAAAAACGCAATCCGGTCCCAAGAGAAAAGCCCAGGAGAGGGCATCGGAGCAAAGCTGCAGCAACTCTTCGAACGCTACGGCGTCGACACGGACGAGGACTGCGGCCAGGTCTCCTGTCCTGGATTCAGTGGTTTCTTATCGCAACTTTGGGCTACTTTGGGTTTGGGTTTAGCTTAGGCTTAGGGGCGCTTTATGATGTTTATGCAGCATTCAGTTTGGAGAAGGATTACAGGTTTAGATAGTCTTCTTCTTGACTGGCTTAGCTACCTCCCCTCCGAGTATACTTGAACTTGCACCGAACTTTGCAAGCAGCTTAAAAACGGGTGCAAGTACCATGCTCCCTCAATTGCAGTATGCAAAACCCCCACCTGAAGCTGACTCACTCAGTCCCTTGAGGCTTGAAGCACTCCCAGTACAACGTGTAGATGTTACTTCAGACTATATATCCTCCCAGCCTAAGAGCCTTGATTCAGAGACCCGCATGTAGTCAGGACAATAGTAGGATCCGAAGATGAAGGCCCTTCAAGCAGATCGGGGAAAGTCTACGCAATCTGCAACTCCAGCAACCCTAACCGACCCGAACCTCTCAATCCAGAAAAGCTTCAAGTCTGGTAAAACTTACAAGCCCAAACCCCTTTGACAAGACCGAATTAAACGCCATCAGCCCTTAAAGCTTTCAACGTCAAGAAACGCGCACCCTTGACCCATACGCCCGACCACAAACCCAAAGACTAACTCCGAAGCCTTGAGCTGCAGCTTGAGCACACCCATCCCGAAACTCCAATTGCAACCCCAACCCCGCCACCCTAAACCCAACAAGTTAGTGCATTACAATGTTGTGGCAGAAGCCTATACTCGGATTTCTTAGGAACGACTTCGAGAAAAGTGCCCTAAGAACGGGCCCGACAAGATCACCGTGGGGTTACAGGGCTTCGGATCAGGGTTTAGAAGTATGAGGTCGGTTTCCGGTGCTTTTGGACGAAAGGGCTTTCGTTCTCCAACTTTCTACGGGTTCTCTGCAGTAGGGCACGAAGCAATAGGTAGAATACTAGTACTTAGCCCTTGGCTCTGCTGCCCGGGGCCCGCGGGCCTAAGTTAGTCACTGCCAGACTTCAGGCATGTTGTAGCCCGAAAGTGCCTTGGGAAAGGGCTGTCCTTCAACCAGCTGAATTCCTGCATATGGGAGCGAATAAAGTCAGAAAGACGGAGGGCTTCCAACAATACCCCAGAGCTCCAGCTCCTGTGCCATCGAGGTGATGCCCGCGGAATTCAGCTGAGGCCCGATCTCCGAGCCAGGAGCCTTCGCCTGGCCCCTGTGGAAAGGGATGCGTGTCACCCCTGGCACGGACTCGGAGCAGGATCACTCAAAGCGTCAACCGACGGATAGACACTACTTCCTGAAACACGAGATTGCTACAGAGCTCTCTACACGCATGAATGGACAGTCCGTACTGAGCCTGTACTATAACATACACAAAACTGTTCACCAAACAACTCGTCTAATAAAGGCTATCAGGCAAGGAGTCCGGGCGGGGAGCATTTCTGCAGGAAAGCTTGGGGTGATTGTCAGGAGCTTTTGTGATTCAGTTGTTGTGTTTTTGTCACTTGTCTATATGGTTTTGTTGTCTTTGGTCTTGTCAGACTTGTTCGCCATTCTGGATTTGGTTGCCTTTGCGGCGGGCCCTGCACGAGCGTCCCAGAACAGCCAACTCTGCAAACGCCTGAGTACCTGTCGGGGCACACCGTCGTCGTTGCCAGTCGTGGACGGGGACGAGAAGCATTGTAATTGTTGTCGCCATTGCTTTTCCATGTTTCATGCCATATTTTGTCCTGTGTGTGACATTGTGTTGTTGTGTTTGTGTAGTTTTTGGCTTTGTTTTTTGTGTCGTTCGTTTGTCAGTCCCCAAACAACTTGTGTATTTTTTTTGTCTTTCTGGGTGCCTGCCATTTTGGGGATGCTCTTGGAAGGCAGGCGTGCCAATGGGCCTGCCAGGAGTCTCCTAAAGCTACCTAAGAAAGCCAACAACCAGATTACCAACACATGACAACATAGAGACATCCAAGTTACACGGCGGACGCCGAAACCCCAAATCGCCTAGATCGGCCCCATAGGTCAACGCCGAAAGTCTAAGTCGCATAGCGTGGTGCTCAGAAACCAGGGGCCGAAGCTCTGCATTCGTAGGTGGAGGTCGAAACTCTAAGCCGCAAGGGTCTGGGTAGTTTTTTCAGGTAGTAGTAACATGTCTCCAGTCACGTGGTATAGGGACTCAAGGCCGGAGGAGTTCGAGCCGTAACAAACAAGGTGTACTTCATTCCAGGATCTTGGAACCCTAAGGCTTCAGTAGCAGTCGATACTCAGCTTCTACATCGTCTTGTGATCCGGGCTTTGGGTCCGAAGCCGAAGATGATTTGCTCTCATGGTAGACATCGTCAGCCGCGATGTTGTTGCGAGCTGCCATCAGAATCAAGGTGCCACCACAACTAAAGGGTTCGAATGTTTTTGCATGGCGTGTGAAAGCGTTGAGGATGAGAATGCAAGAAGATCGGTGTCCAGTTTTACACCAAAGAGTGCTGATGGCAGCAAGCGTGCAGCACTCCACGCTGCTTCGGCAGATGCACTGGCATGGCAGTTTGACAGCAGGTACCCCGGGGCAGTCGTTCCCACCCCCTCGAGGTGCGATGAAAGAACCTAAGCAGCCTTAAACCCTAAACCCACACAGCAGATTTGGCTTGCAAGCTCAAGCTCAGTTCTGCTACAAACCCCCATGCTCGTCCGAAGCATCTGTCCAGACGCGGTGTATGCCGAGCCTGTGTAGTGGCACTTGATCTCTGCAACCTACCCTGAAACCCGAAATCCTTAAACCTGCAAGCCTCAAGGCCGTAAACGCTTTACGGAGAACCCTGAACCTGAAAACTCTGGGCTCTTGCAAGTGCCACAGTAGGTTGAAGGACCGCGGGGTAGGGGCAGTCTGGGGTTTGAACTTAAAGCCTGCAGTCAGGTATTTTGGTTTTTGGGCTCGGGAGGGTCGTTGGCATACTTATACTATTTTGCGTAAATCTCGCAAACCCTGAGCCCGACGTCTTGAACCTCACAGGCAAGTGCCATCACCAGGCTCTGACGATTCCCTGGGAATCCGATTACTCCCAAAACTCTAGGCCCCAAACAAAGAGCCTCCCAGAAGGAGGAGGACGAAGCTGCCCCAAGCTTTCCGGGCTCTATTTTGAACTGTAGCCTGTTGCAAGCTCGCTCACGAGCCCTTGTGAACCCCAAACCCTCGAACGCCCTGGACACCATAAGCCCCGAATCTCTAAGCCACAAGACGTCACCCTCAGCCCTGAGCACGGGGAAGTGCGAAGGATGTCGTTGGGCTGAGCGACAAAAGAAGCTTGCGAGAGACTGACTGAAGCCTCGAGCTATGGCCCTCTGAATCCTTCACCGGGGACTTGGGTATGGGGTGAATGTGTGATCTAAAATATTCTGAACCCGAAATGTGTTGCAACTGCATCTTCATCCCGAAGCACAAAGCCCGAATCTTTCTGAGGTTCCTCGTGCTGAGGGTCGTTTGTTTTCCCCCCGGCCAGAGAATGCAAGCTTGCTGAGATTTGCCTTGCTAAGTAAGGCATGGTTGTTGACTCCTGCTACTGTGACTTACGCAAGATTCTGCAGCGATATTTTAAGGATTGGGTTTTGTCTGTGTACATCGGAGAGTATAGCTATGTCACTTCTGTCACTATGCACCACATCAGCTTTGCGTTACATAGCTCTTATTGGCGTTCGCCTGTAAGCCTTAACCGCCTTAACCCTCACACGCCGAAGCTTCCCCTACACCATAAATGCCCACACCTCGAATCCCGAAACCCTATTGCCCGTGCCCCGAACCCGGAGACCCAAAGCTCCGAGGCTCGGCTCCTGCGAGAACCTGGCTCCTCAGGCCGATGTTGACAGTGTTGCCCTGGGCCCTTCTTCACGGCACTTCGGTTCTTGGTAACCGTGAGGCACCCTGAATTTCAGCGTATGTCCGAAAGCAGTGTTTGTCATAGGCTGCACCCCAAGGCAAACTTTGGGATCCAAAGCCCTTGAGCCAGAAAGTCCGGCCGTTGACAATCCAGCGCTCCCGACCCCATTCTTGTGTTCCATGCCAGTCTAAAGCCATGAATCCAAATCACCCTAACCTACCCATCCCGCACGTTCAAAGACAACAAGCTCCAAGCTGTAACTCTTTTCGACCCCGTGCACCTTTGAAAGCCTACTTGGGACGAAATGCAGGCGGCCGGGGTGCTTTCTGAGGCCGTGGCCAGGCGCGTCCGAGTTCAGTGAGGTCTCAGGGTACAGGGATTCGATTTTGGGATATTTTGGATCTCAGCTCTTGGTCTTTGGGCTCACTGCCCGGAGTTATCTTGGATCCCACAACCCCTCGATGCAAAGAGTGTATTTCCAAAACTTTGAAGTCCTTTGCCAGCCCAGAACGCTCTAGACCCATATCCCAAGCCCCAAACCCAGCTAGAGAGAGGCACACGGCACGACTTCCCCAAGCTCCAAACTTATGTTCCAGCCCTGAAGCCAAACCAAGCACTTCAAGGCAAGTGAGACAACCCCAAGCTAGGAGTCCGGTCCGTCTGGCGGGTGCCTAAACCGACTAAACCCCGCAGTTTTGCTTTATCTCCTCTCTGTAAGCCCTAGCCTTTCTTTAAATGCTAGGGCCGCACAGCAAAGCTAGTAAAATTCCGTACACACGGAACCCCCCTTCTCTCGATTAGGGGTTATAGTATAACGGCCCCATTTAATTTGACTCAGACCCCCCGAAAATGTAGACCCTAGGCCCCAGACTCCACAACTCCAAAGCCTGGACTGCGAACCGCAGCCCATAAATCCCACAGCCAGGATCGACCTCGACCCTGGCATCCGCTGGGGTGCGGCCGAGGCGGTGGCCGGCCTGGGCCAGGCGCGGGAAAAGGGGCATTATGGTTGCATCACGCAGTGTGGCAGAGTGCAATGCAATGTTGTGGAATGCAAGGCAATGTAGGGGGAGCCTCAGGCAATGTGATATTGCAATGTAAGATAGCCTAGTGCACCGTAGTGTGTGCAAGGCAATGCAATGCAACGCAATGAAGCACAACGGAGTGGAATGGATTGGAATGTATGATGGCATGCATGTCTGTATGTATGCATGTATATCTATATGTATGTATATACGTATGTATGTGGAGTAATTACATGTGTGTGCGTACGTATTTGTTTATGCCATGTATGTACATATTCACACATGTATGTCTGTATATATATATATATGTATGCAGACATATGCAGATGTATACAATTTACATTGCGTGCGTTGTATCACACTACATATGACACTGCATTGCAGTACCTTGTGTTGCCCTGCATCACATTACATGCATGCAGCACCGTCCTATAGAAACAAGTATGTTGACTCCAGAGACCTTCAAGGAAGCTGGCAACGCCGCCGCTCTGGAGCTGGCCAAGGCCAGAGTTTTTTGATAAGCTGATTGGTAGAATTGTTTCGGGTTTGGGAGAAGGGTTCATGCTGCAGAGTGCAGGTTCTGAAGGGCTGCAGAGGTGGGATAAAGTTAAGGCGGCTTGAGCACCTTGGCATCACGTACTTTCATATGAGGATTTGAGGGTCCCAGTTAGTTAGTGGTCGTGAAGGTTTAGGGGTGTTGAGACTTTTCGGGCTGACAATGTCAGCTTTTCGGGAGAAACGTTCGTCCAAGGTTTGGGAATCCAGCATTGCTTTAAGTAGCCTAAGCTACGTACTAAAACTCTGTCATATTCCTTATTGTTATGTCGAAGCCCAAGAAGGCACGCCTACAGTCCGAGAGCCGTGCTTGGTTTGGGGGCCGCGCTTTAAGCGTCTTGGGATTGTTTGAGTCCGCTATTGCAGAGAATCCGTGGTTTCAGTGTGGGCTGATCTTCAAAACCAAAAAATATATATATATATATATATGTATATGTATATGTATGTATATATATATATAATACGTAAAGGGCCTTCAGGAACAGCCTCGAATTCTCAGGCGCTCCTGCAGCGGAAGCCCGGGCAGGTGGCGTCAGACGCCTTCGCCGGGGGCCCTTCTGGAGTAAGAGACGTTGGTTCCGGCGAAAATGACGAGTGTTGGGTTTCTTCAAGCACTTACCTTGGGATGATAGGTACCAGTATAGGATTCCCTATACCCCAGCACGTGGTGCAAGTATTCCCTATATGCATTTCGTAGTTAGGGCATCCGGCAGATGATCTTCAAAGTTTCTGGCAGTTTCTGTAAAAGTTCAAGACTTCAAGTTGTAGATTGTCAGCCCGGGTGCTGCAGAGAGGCCTTTGCGAAGCTTCGTGGTCCTTTCCCAGCCTGTTCGACTTGCAAATCAAAGCCTGTCAAGCACTGTCAAGACGGGACAACCCCTGCCGCCTTCCCCCCTCCCTTGGAGTCGCGAGCTCCTTATGCTCCAGACATTCGACGAAAAATCAACGCTACGGTGCAAAGTTCAAAGTTCAGGGTTTATTTGAGCTGCTTGTGAACACTTCAGTTGTCGGGTCAAGACAAAACCCTTGCTATGTAGCAGGTGAGGCTAGCTTTGCAGGGCTGTTGTACAGAGGGCCATGCTTCATCTTTTAGTGAAGACAGCCGAGGATATCCAGATTAAAAAAGCCCAGTGACAAGACTATGTCAAAATTTGCCATTCCATCGGTGCTCTCCCAAGAAATATGTCGGGCAATGAGAGGAATACAGCAAGAGGGCCCAACTCTTCCACAACCCCTACTTCGCCCCCAAAGGCATATAATTACGAACACTGTCGATCCGGACCTCGAGATAGTCCCTCACTTCTGCACCGCCTCGCAGTGTCCGAAATCTGACCGAAGCCTTAGACCATGAAGCCCCCCAACGCTTTCGCCCAGAACTTGCGAATAAGCACGGATCTGGCCAAAAGGCGAACTTTAAACTTGTTTTGGGACTGAAAATATTTGGTCGATCTGAAAAAAACTCAGGATTCTAGGGTCCGCTTGTTTGAAGAAGTAAGACAGACTATTGCTGTTCGCATGCTTCTGCCTGCCTCGACCTCCCCGGCACTGGCAAAGGTGAGAACTGGCCTCGCCGCGGCCACAGCTTTCTTCCCACTTGGGGTTCCACCGGGGTTTAGGGGGCTGACGGTTTCGAGACTGAGGCTTAGGGCTTCGGGTCGGGGCTTGATTTAAGGTTTAGGGCTTCGGTTTATGGTTTCGGAGGCTTCGAGTTCAAAAGGGTTTGGACTTTAGTGTGTAGGCTTTTGGGGTGTGGGATGTTTGGGTTTGGAATTTAGAGTCTTAGGCTTAGGGTTTAGGGCAGGATCTGGGTTAGGGGTTTCCAGGGCCCGGCACTGCCTGGAGCATCGGGGACTTTTTTGCAAGGTTGCCGCCTTTCGTGCATCAAATAATTGGGGCTATAAGACCCTCCTCATGCACCGTGGTCGCAGTAGACTCCACCAGGAGATCCAACAGCCCCCCCACGCAGTGTCCATGAGATCTCCGAGGGCAAGTGGGAGGATGTGGTATGTGTATAAACCCAGCTACTTCAGTCATACAGTCTTGCAGAGAGGTTCTGAAGCTTTGAAGCAAGAGACTGCCAATAGATTTTCAATTTCAGTGAACCCCATTGAAAATGGTGTCCTACTTGGCTTTTGCCGGTTGTCTTGCTGATTCCTGTATCATAACTTGTAGCCTACTTACTAAGTCCCTTGATCATTCCGGTGGAGGTGTTTGAGAAGCCTTCCTTTTCAATTCTGCAAAGGACTCCAACATCCCCATGGTAAGGTAGCCTGACACCGTACGGCCCGAAGAACCGCAGAGGCAGAGTCTCTCGGTCGACTCGGCCGCTGCGCGCGTGGCTCCGGCGCTGTGGCGCTCGCCCGTGCGCTTCAGGCCGAGCTTTGGAGTTTCTAGGGTTTGGGAGTATGGGGTACATGCGATTTTGGGGGCAAGTGCAGGTGCCATGACTCAGGATTTACGGCTTAATCCCGGTTCCATGATCTGGGGTCAAGGGTAGGGCCTGCAGGGTCGTGATTTCAGGCTTTGGTGGCTTCGGGATTTGGAGCAATCTTGTTTCAGAGTTCGTCTCAGGCAGGGATCATGATGGAGTTTCGGGCAGGTGGGACTGCGCTGTAGGATTCATGGTCCAGGGCCTGGGGTTAAGGGGTTTAGGCATATCTACGGGTTTGTTGTCAGGAGTTTTGGCTCCTGCATTGAGGTGTCGGCAATAATTCAAGCTTTGCTGCTTCCCTTTTCGGAAACCGGCACAGGTCGAAATGGTTCAAGGGGAAGTCTGTGGCCTTTGGCTGCTTGGGATGAAAGTCTTTAGTAATATGCCGCGTGGAACCAGATCGGGATTGAACTCACAAGGCTCAAACCCTACGTCTTCGGCAATTTTCGTGTTTCGGATGTGGGTTTGGGGCCGTCGGAGTTAGGTCAGTTAGGAGTTCAGGGTTTAGGAGTTTAGGAGTGCGGGTTTGGCCAGCTCGGTTACGACTGGGGCTTGAAGGTTCAGTGTCTGGGCTTCAGGGCATTTCAGAAGTTTGGGCTTCAAGGTTTCTGGTCTTGGTATTTTGGGGTGTTGGTTAGGCTTTGGGGGGTCATGCTGGAAGATAAACCAAGCCCTCTCAAAGAGGCGTGCCACTTTTCTCGAGGTACAACGAGAGATGATGCGGTATGCAACATTCTATCACTAGTCGTCACAGACAATGCAATGTCATGGCATGTTTCAGCAGTATGTTGTGTCGTCGCGAGCTCCGCACCGATGCGAGGCATTCTGACAGGGCAGCATAGACTGATGTTTATTAATTAGCAAAGCACCCAAACGCCCAAACACTCAACGCTTCAACTGCTGGACCGTAGTGCTTCTTTCGGGACGTCAGCTGCTGCAGGACGATCGCGACGTTCGTGTGCGCAGGCCAGAACATCGACACTCTCGGGTTTAGGCGGTTGGAGTCTAGGGTTTGGGGTTCAGCCCAAGAAAAGAAGCCCTGCATCGCAAGCCCCAGGCCGAAATGCTACTCCAGCAACCGCAGCTTAAGTTGGAGAACTCCTACAAACCCACGGCCTCAACCTCCAAAAGCGAACCAGGGCTCGGGCCTCAACTTGTCAGGAAGTTCTTGCGTTGCTTGGGTTCCAGCGCTTGGGGCTGGTGGGATTCCGGGCCAACTCAGGTTTGGAGTTTTGTAGTTCTCAACACTCAACCGTGAAGGGCAGGGAAACCCGAACCTCAAAACTGAAACCCCAAACCCTGGAGCGTAAACCCCGAGTCCGATACCCTAAACCAAACTCCCTAACCCCAAACCCTAAACCCTAAACCCCAATCCCTAACCCTAAACCCCAATCCCTAAACCCCAAAACCCTAAACCCCTAAACCCCAAACCCCAAACCCTAAACCCCAATCCCTAAAACCCAAAACCCTAAACCCGAAACCCCAAACCCCAAACCCTAAACCCCAATCCCTAAAACCCAAAACCCCAAACCCCAATCCCTAAACCCCAAACCCTGCATGAACCCTAAACCCCAATCCCTAAACCCCAAACCCTGCATGAACCCTAAACCCCAAACCCCAAACTTCGCCCTCAGCCGGCGGTTTCAGGCGCTGTGCCATGGCTCTTGGCCAATTAGGCGGCGTCGTGGCAGGCCTGGTGTAGGAATACGCTGCTGCTCTATAAAACAACTCCACTCCAGGGTGTCGGGTTTAGAGTTTAGGGAGTTTGGCTTAGGGTTTAGGGTTTAGGAAGATTGATCGAGGCTTTAGGGTTTAGGGTTTGGGGTATAGAACTTGAGGGGATTAATACGACTATTGTTTTTTTTAATGGTTCTAAGGGCCGGTATACGAATAGAGGTCGGAAGAACTAGTCACCAATGTTACCCGTTACAGAGCTCCTTGCGATGATAGGGTGGGAACAAGTAGGTGCTACAAGTAAATAGATTACATGTGTAATATACCCCGAAGACCTGTTCGAATTATTGAGGCCCCTTGAGTATTGTCATTGGGCTCAGCGTAGAATACTACAAGTGCTTTCGCAGGAGTTCAAAAGCGTTTTGTAGGAGTTTTATTCGTTTTATAAGGTCCGGAGGGTCGTCGGAGATTTTGTCTATCAGGGCTCGCAACTTTCTAACATGTAACATAGAGTCATAGAGCTCCGAATGGTGTATCCCCTTACAGTCTCGGTATGGTTGTATCTAACCCAGAACCCCATCCTAGGGCTTCGGGTTGGGTGCTACGGGGGTTTGCGATTTAGCAGTCTAGGGGGTTAGGGTTTGGGATTTAAGTTTAGGGCTTCAGGGTTTGCGGGGTTGGGGGGTTAGGCGTTTCGGATTTAGACTCAGGACTCTCGCAGCAAGTGTTCGGGCGCTGTAGGGTTTGTGATTCTGGAGTGTGGGTTGTACAACTTTTGTACATAAACTCCGAAAGCCTCGCTTGATCCCAAACCCCAACCCGCCAGCTGGAACGGCAGAGGCAAGCCACGACAGTCCCTCAAAGTCCACGCAGACCGGAATCTGAAAATCTTGACCTGAGAGCCGCCAGTCCGGTCCCCCCACTCCAGGCCTTAAATGCCCATGGTTCCCGCGTTTAGCAGAGAGACATCACCCGAGCATAAGCCCTTCACCCAAAGCTCTCCTACAGACCCTGAACCCCTTAATGCCTAAGGCAAAACCCCTGGCCCGAAGCCATGCACCCTGAGTCTCTGAAGCCCCCAAGCCCGATTGCCAAAGATTGTTTCGGCCGCCTGACGCACGGGACTTTTGAGCATTTCACCAGAAATGCAGGGATTTGAACGACTATAACCTTATCCTATCATATTACCCGGATCCAGTATCGTGTCCCCCCTAAAGCAGTATTCGAATAAGTGAGGCGCCTATTTTGCGGTTGTCGACTCAATGACAGGGCTATAGGGTCCAGGGTACTTCGAACCCGCAGGCACAACCTACCTGCTAAGTCTCCCGATCCTTCGAGCTCTTGAGGCCCTATATCAGCTAAATCCCGACTCCCTAAACCCGGCTGTGTCCTTCTAGCTGACGTTCCTCCCTCTGAAAATCCCACACCCTATACCCTACATCCGAAACCCCGAACCCTGGTTATAGAGGTGTGACTAGTTACGTTCGTAAAGGTAAAACCCTCTACTCCGACATGCAATTAAACTAGAATACTTTGATTATTGAGGCCCGGTCACGAAACACACTGTAAATCCCCCAGCTCTAGCTCTCTTCTAAAGCTCACCTTTGAGCACCAATCACTTGGCCGAGGGACTCACGGTGCTGCAGCGATCGCACGGGGTCTGAAGGTGGACAAGGACTTACCTGCATCTCGGACGTCTCTTGAGGGTCTTTTTTTGGGTCTTGAATGAAGGATTCTTTAGAGGTTTAAGGTCTTTCTTCGAGGTTGTCATAGAGTCATTTTGCGCATCTAGGTTTGGACTTCTCTTCTTGTTTCAGGTTTTGGAGTCCAGGTCTGGAGACTAAGGGCTTCTAATACTTATGGGCTGGCTGTGGTGAAATCTTTGGAGCCAAGGATTCCGTGGTCGACTTAGAGCTCAATGTGTTTAGTTTCGGGATTTTGGGGCGTGGATGGGTTTTGAAAGGTTTTCGGATTGGGGGTGATCCTGCAATGCGAGTTTTTGGGTATGAGGGCTTCGGGGTTAGGGTTGAGAGGCTCTCTTTCTACAGTTGAGGACTCATGGCGAGCCGGGCTAGGCCCTCGACGTTTTTCTGGCCTGGGGTTTCCTTTACGGTGTTTCCAGTTCGTTGAGCGTGAAAGACGTTGACAAAGCTCCGTCGAGACCCAAAAAGTACGCACCACACCCCACAGGACCCTGAAACTCTAAACCATGAAACTCACAAAGCCACCATCCCTGAATCCTCCGGCCTCAAATCTCTGAACGCCCACAATGTCTCTAAACTCGACAGAGACCCAATAGGTCCAGGGATCAGAAGCTGGAGGATTCCTTCATGAAGGGAGATCCTGAACTATACGGCCCTCATATGCACCTGGCAAAACCTTACAAGTTACAAAGCCCAGACTTTTCAATCCCGAAACCCTTGCAGCCCTCAGCCCGAAGAGCAGTCTATGCACCTATGATACAGCCCCGCGGAAAGCGCCTGTAATCATGAAGGCCCGTTTTGAAACCTGTCAGCTCTAAAAGAACCCTGCAATCATATACATGGAACGACAGTGCACCTGGCCGAGGTCCGCTGCCGGTGCGCAGAGGCACTTGGGGCGTTCGGCCCCATCGCGGGCGAGGCGGGTTTGGGGCTTCAGGAGTCGGGCTTTAGGGTTTAGGTTTGGGTTCATGGGCTTAGGGTTTGGGGTTGAGGGTTAATGAATGTTACTTAAGTCGTATTTACAAGTTCCATGCTTATAACGAACTTCTTTCCGAAGCTCCCATTTTGTCGGATTGTGCATCAGCTATGGTACAGCTAGACAGCTAGATAGCTGGATAGCTATCTATCCGGACAGAGCAGAGCAGAGCTAGGGATAGATACGGAGCTAGAGCTCGAGCTAGAGGTAGAGGCAGAGATAGAGATGGAGATAGAGATTAGAGATTCAGAGATGGATAGGTAGATGGGCAGACGGACGTACAGATAGACGGAGAGGCAGGAGACGACAGACAGGCGGACAGATTGACAGATAGATAGATAGA
>CAJNDV010032264.1:51180-68291 GCA_905221635.1 Symbiodinium sp. CCMP2456 | reverse complement strand
CTGATGCTCATGATGCGTGTTGCCCATGGTTTCTGGGTTGAGAACTCTGGCAGCTGACGCTCATGCTGCGTTTTGCCTTGTTTGTCTGATTTTGAGGAGTTGACGCAGCTTTAAACTTTCAAGTTGAAGAGCCTGCAACTCCAAACTCACTCTTTAAGATGCCCTGGACCACCAAAAAAGACGTCTCAAGCCTCCAAGCTCTAAACGCTCAAAGCTAAGCCGTAAGCTCTGAATGCCCAAAGCCCCAAAGCCTAAACTCCCACCGCCGACAAACCCTATATCTGCTACATAGGTTCAACAATTCGTAGTACCGTTGAATAAAGTGCCCGCACAAACAGTTGCACTGTAGCAACCCTTCAAGGAACCCTTTAAAGAAGCTTGAAGCCCAGCACCCTTACACCAATAAACGCCTACACAGCCTTGTAAAACGCATTCTATTTTAAATTCATTCTAAGATAATTCAGAAACTTGTACAAACAACTTTGGTTCAACTTCCCATAATAACCCATACTATTTCGGGGGCTCTTTGTTGTAATTATGGTCTAATACCAAGTCCGTTCCTTTTTCCCTAAACCCTAAACCCTAAACCCTAAACCCTAAACCCTGCTTCCAGGCCCTGGCGGAGCAGTGTCCGAAGGCCGGGCCGTTGGCGGCGCTGGCGATCAAGCGCGCCATGGAGGCCTTCGGGGCTGGGCTGTTTTGGGGTTTAGGGTTTAGGGTTTAGGGTTTAGGGTTTAGGGTTTAGGGTTTAGGGTTTAGGATTTAGGGTTTAGGGTTTAGGCCTTTGGGCCTGGGCTGTTTTGGGGCTTTTACATGGTCATTATATAAAGCGCTAGAGGGGTTTGTAGAGGAGGTTTACAGGTGCTTGTATTTCATAGGGTTTTGGTCTAGTTTCATTTCGTCGAGAGGGTTGAAGAATTTTGTTCTTCCGAAAAGATATCAGAATAATGGTGGGTTAAGGGTATCGGAATAATGGTGGGTTGTCGTAAGCATAGACCATCGTTACTAAAATCATAGTAAGAACATTATCAATATCATTGATAGGCGTAACAATTATAACAGCGAGACCAACAACAAGAATGAGTTTAATAAATCAGCATCAGCAGCATCGTCATCGTCATTCTCACCAGCCTCCTCTTCCTCACTGTCACCATTGTAGCAGTCGTCGTCCTCGCCGTCGTCATGTTTGTGAGTTGTAACATGTTCTTGCTTCCTACTTCGGTTACTGTTGTTGCTATTAGTGGCCGGCTGAGGGATTGCTAGCATCATCGTCCTTTTGCTGGCGCTGTTGTTGCCATTGTTATCGTTATAGTCTATGGTTCTTGAAAGGTTGCACATGTAATTGGTGCGCTCTCGGCACAAGTACGGAGATTGTATCATAAGTCATATTTTTATAGGGTCTGTGCATCCGGCAATCCCTAAACCGCAACCAAATCAGCACCAGGCGTGGAAGTCGACAAACCTTCAGCACCCAGCCGCGGCAGCAAGACCTTTCTTGAGTAGCTCCTGCATAGTTATCATATGCCCGAAGGACCGTAACTACTTCTGCAAAGTCTGTTGGCGGCCTTTGATGCAGGTTGGGGGTATTTCTGCCCATTAGAATGCAAGAGAAGCTGACCCAAGACATGCCCCAACGCCCAAAACACGCGAGACTCCATGACCCTGAACAGGATCCGGATGTCTATGTGCAGTGGCACGCCTTCGAGACCTTCAATGCGCTTCCGAAGCCCCTTCAGGCCAATCCCCCGTCACAGGTTTCGGGGATTGATCATCGTAGCGATATCAAACCCCGCAACATACTCTGATTGGGTCCTTATCGTTTAGAAGTCGGTGCAGAGGCAATGCTCAAGCGTAGTTGGATGGTGTAGCTTCGGGTTGGGCTCTCGGGCCGGTGTTAGTCTCGGATTTAAGGTTTATGCATTTGGGTTGTTGACGCCAAACTTTGCTTTAAGTCCTCAGAAAGATTGACCAAAGCTTCGAATAGGTCCCATAAGCAGAAGCAAAATCAACCTGCAACCTTACACCCCCAACCCGGAGCTTTGAAAACCGAAAGCTCAAACATCTCCCTACTGCAAAACCCCCATGCCACGATCCTGAACCCGCACTTCTAATTATGAGCAAGACCCACGTGTATGTGTGGAGACCCAAAGACAACCTGAGAGCTCGAACCCCTGGCGTTTCGGGGCTTTAAGGTTTAAGGGTTTCGCGTTTCCAGTTCAGGGTTCTACGGTTCAGGGTCGCGGTGTTGAGCTTCAGGGTACGAGAAAGACAGATCTTTAGTCCCGCACCTTGAGTTTTGGGTAGAAGAGCCGTCCACCTCATGCCACACAGAGGGCTAAGAGGCACTGAATTGAGTAATTTTCTTGAAATCATAGCAAGAGTCCCAGATACTCGTACTTCAAGGAACAATCCTTATTCGAACACAAAATGACGTTAAACCCTAAACTCGGGAAAAATTAAACCCTAAACCTGCACCCTAGACCCTAAACCCAAACATAAACCCCTAACAGCAAAGAACACTAAACCTGAACCCTAGGTCCTAAACCCTAAACCCTAAATCCCTAAAAGCAAAGAGCACTAAACCTGAACCCTAGGTCCTAAACCCTAAACCCTAAATCCTTAAAAGCAAAGAATACAGAACCTGAAAGCTCCCTGGCCGCCAGGAACGCGCCGAGGATGCCGGCCTAGCGGAGCAGCTGCATTCGCTGGTCCTGAAGGACAAGGGGAGTTTCCGAAAAGAGAGGGTTTAGGGTTTAGGGTTTAGGGTTTAGGGTTTAGGGTTCAGGGTTTAGGGTTTAGGGTTCAGGGTTTAGGGTTTAGGGTTTAGGGTTTAGGGTTTAGGGTTTGGGTAGCTTATATTGGGGTCCTTATAATAAGGCTCCTACTATTTAGGGTACTAAATTAGGGTCCCCTATTTTGGGAAACTCCCACATAGCTTCTCCTGGGCATACCTTGGGAGTCATTTTTCGTTTTGTATGATCCCTAAACCCTAAACCCTAAACCCCAAACCCTAAACCCTAAACCCCAAACCCTAAACCCCAAACCCTAAACCCTAAACCCCAAACCCTAAACCCTAAATGCCAATGCCAGGGGGTTCTAAGCATGGGATTTGTGATTGTCGACTTGTCGTCGTTGAGCTTGTAGTCCTGAGCTGATGTATTGTGTCTCGCTTTTGCTTTGTCGTGGTTTGACACGGGTGTTGAGAGCTTGTGGCATAAATTGGGTACAGTAGACTGTCTTGATTACAGTAATGGTTGCAACAAGGATCCGAATGTTGAGCCCCTTCAGAAGGAGCGTTTATGAATCAAGCATGTGCTCTTACGCGACAAATTCAACCCCACCCCGAAAGCCAAAGCTGATCGAAAGGCGCTGTCAACAGCGAAACTCGAAATCAGTTCCTGAATCATTCTACCGAGCTAGGGCAAATTTGTTCCTTTCTTTGAGGGCAGTTTTCATCAAAAAAAGACAGAACCGAACCAATGGGAGGGCGCTCTGTTTTGGCCGAACCAATGGGAGGAAACAGAGTTCACCCAAAAAAACGCCTCCCTAGCTGAACCTGATGGCCTTGGTGCGGCAGATTTCCAAACTGCCATGCTCAAGTCCTCCGAAGATGGCGGAATGTTCTCAGAAGACAGCGTTGGCTCGATCGAGCCGGGTTTGCAGTTCCGAGGCTGCTGTGTAACAAGGGTGCCTCCCCAGATTCGCTCGCCTTGAATGTAAGCTGCGAATCAGGACGCCGAGCGGCAGCGTCAGAGCAAGAAGGCACGCGCGAGCCACTCGGCTTCTCAGTTGCTCGTTGGGCGTGGGATTTCAGCATGTTGGCTGGAAGCTGATTGGTGCTTGGTCTGCAAGTAGTAGGGTATTGACTTCAGGGCGTGGCAGTTGCATCGTCTCGAGCCCTGCGAGAGTGTCTCCCGTCCGATATTGTGCTAGACGTTAGATTGCTGGCAAAGACTACGGAAGCCGTGGATTACAATTCGAGTGGCGTACTGCACTCTGGACCCAGCACCTCGGGGCCTTGAGCCCCAAGCCCGAAGCTCTCGATCCGAAGTGGTGGAGCTTTATGGAGCAGCCCGCAACATTTCCTAAACCCTAAACCCCGTAAAACCTGGACCCTGAACACCATGAAAGCCCCGAAGCCTCGAGCTTTGGCTTCCAGGGCTGCCTTTCATGCGCTGGGAGCCTGTGCCTTGATCGCAAAGACTCTTGGGAGCTGCAAGGCTTGATATTATTAGCTTGTATACAGGGTTGGCGCGCAATTTTGCTGCAGAAGGAACCCTTAATCAAGGGAACCTTGGGGATGGATCTCCGCGTCCTCTCAGGGCACTGCCGAGTTGGAGGAGTTCGCCGCCGAGAAGGCGCAGCAGGCGGCCGAGGCGGGGCTCGCTGAGGCTTTCCACCTCTCGGGCAGACCCGGGAACGACCCAGAGAACCCAGTACCCCTTATTAAGGAATATAATTATGCCTTAAACTATAGGGACCTTAACATTACGATTTAAGGTATATTCCTTAATTAAGGGGTATTGGGTTCTCTTGGGAAGCACTTGGGTTTGGGGTGTTACGGGTTAAGGGTTTAGGGGTTGTGTGCTTTTGGGGTCTGGGGTTGTAGGTTTTGTGGTTCAGTCAAGGTCGTACTTAGATGCTCAGGGGACTTTGTGTAGGTTCTAGAGGAGGTTATGCGTACTCTAGCCGGAGTTGTGGTGCTCGAAGATTAATCCTAAACCGTACACTGACCCTTCTGAAAGCCAGTTTTCAAAGCCCTCGAAGCCTACAAGAATGCTGTTTTAGGAGTCAATCGGATGTTTCAGTTTTTTGGGTTCGGATGTTTTGTTGGGTATTCTAAGAGAAATGTGGTGTTTCTGTCTAGCCTTCTTTGTCTAGGTTTCGGTCTTCAGAGTCAGCACACCAAGCCCTTGCTCGTTTCACTACACTTTTTGCAGGCCAATTTTTGTATTCTCGCAGGAGCCGTATGCGCCAAGTAGCCCAAAATGCTGCATGTTGATTTTCCTCAACCTCTAGTAATTCATACATCCCTCAAGATGCACGTCGTACACCTGAAAACAGTAGACTCGCAGCCTTAAATTAAATCCAAAACTTTATGCTCCAGACCCAAAGCCCTGCAAATCCTAACCGCCCTGCACCACCACATCCATGCCTCAGCGAATTCTCACCCGAAAGCCTGCACCCCAATGCCCAAACCCTTGCGGAAGCCCCAACCCCTAACCCTAAAAGCCCCATAACCCCACAGCCCCAAACCCGGAACCCGGGATGCCAAAACCCCGAAACCCCCAAACTCTCAAACCCCAACATCCGAACACCTCAAACCTCTAAAGCCCTAAACCCCTAAAGCCCTAAACCCTAAACCTCTGAAACGCCCCCGCTGAACCGTTTCGGTCTTCCAGCTGCAAGGCCGCAGAGGCCGAGGCCATGGCCCGGGCCGAGGCGAAAAGTTCTTTGCTCCAGGTTTTCGGGTTTTCAGGGACCCTTTTTTGGGGTTTTTGGGTTTCGGTTTTTGGGTTTAGGGTTTTGGGGTTTAGGGTTTAGGATTTGAAGGAGATATATGGGGGTTCACAGAGGGCGTATAGGCGTCTTGGTACAAGGACAGCGCACAAAACGAACGAACAAAAGCTGCGCAGCACTTTGGAGGGCTCAAGGCATTATTCTTCAACTCGAGGTGTTGAGGTGTTGGTCACCCCTAAGCGCCTTGAGCCATTGAGATATCGTTAGGATCCTCGATCCCCGGCACAAATCCTGAAGTCTGGGCGACCTTGTTCCCAAAATTCTGAAGTGTGGGAAGCCTTGTTCTGAACCCCGAACCTCCCAGCATCGTCCACCTGAAGCGTCGTTTGAAGGAAGAGGCGGTGCGAGCCATCAAAGCAGCCGAAGAGGAGGCATCCGTAGATGCCGTAGACCGTTTAGGGCTTGGGGTTTAGGGTTTAGGGTTTTAGGGTTTAGGGTTTAGGGGTTTAGGGGTTTAGGGTTCAGGGTCTTGACAAGGAATCAAGCGGGACTCGACGGTTTTAAAGATGCTGACCTCTGATTAGAATTTCCCCCTTTCACCTAGTTTTAAGATCCGGAATCTATGCTAATGCAAAAGTGCAGTTGAGTTGAGAATCCAGAGGCTGGCATTACGCTTCAGAGTTTTGACTTGAGGACGTAATGGGGGGGGTGCGAGAATGACGAATTTGGAATCTGGTTTTGTGTGGCTGGATTCTGGGGTCGAGAAACTTTGTGAATTATGCTCACAAAGCATCCCCGCAGTTTTAGCGATACATGATTCGTGTAGTCCTCATTGAGGACCGTATGCCTGAAACCGGTGCTTTCTTGCAGGGTGGAAGACCCTAGACTCAACCACACACGAGATCATCAGCCAGGGGCATTGCTGATGAACCGGCTGCCCCGAGACCCCATACTTTAAACCCAAGGCTCTGATTTTTGAATCGTACCTTCTGTGCATGCTATTCTGGCATCTGTCCCATGAGCAGGCCAGGCTCATGGAAGCCATGGGCAAGGCTGCCGCCGCCCTACAGGACGGAGGGGTGTGCGACGTGAATGATAGAACTGACAGGAACTGTTTGTGCACGGAGTTGTCAGTCGAAGTTCATTTATTTGGTGGCTTGTTCGTTGTGAACCTAGTTCCCTGCTCACATAGGCGTTTCAATATCACATGCCATGCCTATGGCCTATGCCCTCCATAAATAATTTCAATTGCAAATGAGACAGAGGTCCTGGAGTGTGAATTATGGCTTGAAGCGGTTTGTCACAGCACGTAGGAATCTGCGAGGCCTCTTGTTTTCACCGGATTATTCTCGTTGGAAGACTTCTCTGTTCGGTCTTCCGGAACCTGCCCGGCCACAGCCACCTGCTTCACTTTCCTGCTCAAGCTTTCCAGAGATGTGAGTGAGCACAGAGTGGCCCGGGCAGCTCATCCTACTTCGTGCTGAGAGCAAATGCTGAAGCCAAAATGTCGCACTTTGTTATCTGGGCTTCCGCTTGCATCGTGGTGGGGCCTCTGCTCGGTGCAGGTCGGGCTTCTGAAGGCCCCTGCACATCCCAACCAGGAAGCTACAGCCCGGGCCGAGGCTGTAAAGTATCGCGGCGTGAGTTATGACAAGCGACATCGTGTCTTTAAAGCACGGTTGCAGGTTCGTGGCGGACCAGGCTACATCGGCAACTTTAAGACCGCCACGCACGCCGCCGAAGCACAGGATCAAGAGGTGAGACGCATGTACCAAGATGACACTCCAGATCACAATTTCCGGCGCAAGAACTTACTGAACTTTCCGTCGGAGGAGGAAGCTGCCTACCATGAAACACAAGAGCAGGCACGCAAGCGCGGTCTGGAAGTACATGGAGACGATTGCAGGAAGGAGGCCAGATCCTTCGAGCTGTTGAACGAGGCCTTGGAGGCATCGGTTTATTCAGAAGAGTACGAGCTCGTGCTCTTGACGGGGTCTTCCAAAGCAGATGCTCTGTTGAAGCTGCGTGGCTCGTCACCAGCTGGTTTGCCAATTCAGATCAAGGCAGCAACAAGTCGGTGGAAGCAAGGAAGGGTTTACCAGTTTGGCAAGTGTCTGGGATACGAAGGCATGCTGGTCGTGTTTGTCGCATTGGATGGAGGCCACTTCTGGGCGGCCGCCGGCGAGGAACTGAAGGCTGAAAAAATAGGCATAACCATCGGATGCGAAAGTGACATTGATCGAAAGGTGGAAAACATGGGGTCACAGTTGGTTGCCTGCTTCAAAGATACGCGACAGTTTCCCCACATGCCAGTTGAAGAGGCAGAGCACCAGTGCTCCCCTGTTCATCGGGTTGAGGCAGCTGCGCATCGGCAGCTCAGAAATTTGTTTGATTGCATGAATTGGAGCCTGTCCTGTCCTCATGAACATGGGACCACGATCGACTCCCTTCTGGAGGTTGGCATCGGGGACCGGGTGGTGCGCTTGCAAGAGAAGGCGTCTCGCTTCCATAGGAGAATGTGCAGGTATAAAGTACATCTGTGGAAAAGCGGAGGTTCGCGCCTGCGGGCTGCGTACGCGGAGGACGATTTTGACTTGTTGGTCGCCTGTGTTTTGGATCAGGCCGAGTTTGTGCAGGGCGTCTTCTTGGTTCCCACGTCCCAATTGGTGCAGGAAGGCTTTGTGGCGAACGGGCCCCGCACTTTGGTATTGCACCCACCATGGTCTCCACCAAAGCGCAACAGCACCAAAGAGAAACACTCTTGGCAGCTTGACTGGTTCCTCGACCTCCGTGCCTGGCAGGGCTCCACGGAGCTGCCGGATGAGCTCAAGAGGTGCATGCATCAGCTAATTTCAACGGCGCTCGACGGCTTGGTCGCGAAAAGGAATGTCGAAGCATTGTCCTCGTCGCGGCAGAATTTCGGATTTGGATTCGGACTTCCAGGTCTGAGTTTTTCTCTGATTTGGCATGACTTGACCCTCATAACTTGGCATCCGACATGCCTCCCTTGAGTTGCTATCCGAAGGAAGCCGAGCTATCATGTCTCGCAGCTTCAAGCTTCGCCCGACATCTTGCTATATTTCAAGTTTCTTCAAGCCCATCGCCTGTTACTCCAAACCAACGCCCCACCAGTGACCTTTGGAGTCTCAAAAAAGAACTCTCAACCCCACGACTTTGATCTCTCGTGCAGGAGAGGGCCCGGCAGCTGCTGCCGGGGGTGGTCCAGCGCGGGGTTGCTGGAGTCCCGTGGCGATGTTTGTTCTGAATTTTAAAGAAGAGAGTGGGAAGTGGGCTTGAAGGTTTGAGGTTTTGGGGATTCTCAGGCCTTCGCCACAGGGGTGGAACCTCCCCTGTACGAAGAAGCATCAACCACAGCAACCGCATCCATGGCTTGACGGAAGAGGAGTCCTAGAATTGCCTTCAGCTGGGGTTTTGATTACAGGCAGTAGTAGAAGACTTAGAGACCACGAAGTAGAAGGACGAGGAAAGGGAATCAGAGCAAACAGTGCCATTGGACACAACCATACTGCATCATCAGGATAACAGCCCATCATCACCATTCATCACCTGCGCAGCTTTAAAACCAAGACAATTTTAGCATCGATTCTCATAGCCCACTGGCCACCGACCAGCTGAGGCGGAGGGTGATGACCAGGCGCAAGCGGAGTGTTAGCCCTTTGTGGGCTCTCGTGCCCTAAGGGCTAAGGGTTGAGGGTAGGATGGAAAGCCTTCTGAAACCGGAAAGCCTCGAATCCCAGAGCCTGATCAAAGGCTAAGTCCCACGCCCCCAAGATCGGGGTACCTTAAACCAGGTGGATTTCGAGATGTCTTCCTGGACGGTTCCCTGCGCCCAATTCCTTTTCTATAGACTTGTCTTGTATAGCAGTCAAAGGAAGCTTTTTCCCCTCGCCTGCTGCCAGCACATGTTTTGCCTACATTTCCGAAAGAACCAACCGGAAGGTCATCGCATCTCTGGTGATCCTAAGTTGCTTTCTGGAGCGGACCCCATAGAAGCACTTGGCAGGGATACCTGCGCCCCCCGGAAGGAACCGTTATCGGGCAAGTGTTCAGTCCGCAGTCCGGTGTTGAGTTTTCGTCGATCCCATTGGCGGCAGGCCTCAGCGGCGTGCTTTAAAACATGCCTTCACGGCGCTGAGAGTCGCAGGAAGAGTATGACGCAAACGGCAACCCATTTTTCGTGCAGGGGGAGCCCGAGGAGCAGCTTCAGAAGACCTTCATGGACATGTCCCGATCCAGACGCCCGGGCTGCTCTGGGTTTGGGGATGAAGAACCGTGGGTCTCCAGGGCTGTGAGCCTCTGAAGGGTTTCGGTGGTTTAGAATCTAGAGTTGAGTGTTCGCGCGCTTCGTTTCGGGCTTATGGTTTAATCCGAGGTTGAGGCTTAGCGGCCCGAACCGTGAACGTTCTTATCGCGCCCTTACATCCCCCAACCACCCCTAAACCCTAACCCTAAACTGTTTGCACCCGGAGTGTCGGCTCCGTCTGCTTGGAGCCTCCGAAGTTGGGAGCCGGAAGCCCGACATCCCAGGAGAGGTCTTCAAGCACTTCGCGGACGGCGGCGAGTTGAACCGCATCTGGGATGCCATTTCCAATAACCCCTTGAACCGAAGGTTCATACCAGGCTAGTTTCGTGATCAAGTATTTTTGTGCTTTTGTGAGCGGATTTACCGGACAAACAGGGGTTTTGCAAACTTCATTATCTCATTCTGATGCCCTATCGCTTGGTCAACGAATCTTAAATTGTTGATTCTGGATATTGGCCTCTGTGGCTCCTGTATACTGGAGCCTTCCGCAAAGGTGGCGTAGCCCAAATCCTCAAACCCCTGAGTCCCAAACCCCGCACTTTCAACACTTTAAAACACCCGAATCCCAATATTCAGCGTTCTCAACCCGAAGCCCAAACAAGGATCCTTTGTCCTACGCTGAGAGAAATCTCCTAAGCCCCAGGCGATGCGCTGAAGGAAGCCCTGCAAATGCTGGGCCTCGCGGCTGCAGAAATGAAAATGGATTTATGCGGGGTTACTGGTCTATGTTTTTTTGAGGGGGGGGTGGCAAGGGGGGCAAGGCTGTCATTTGTCGTCATTAAACGTCCTGCCGTTTTCTGCTGGTATTGTCAGTGAAGGTTTATGGTGGTCATTATAATCATTATAGTTGTCATCCATGGACTTCCCCGCAGTTCTATTGGCAGTGTTACCGCCATCGGCAATGAAAGTCCGACCCCCTAAAGCCCCACGCGCGCCTTCAAGCTAAAACCCTGAACCTCAAGCTCAGAAGGCACACCCTAAACCCTGAGGCTATGTCCTCCCCCCCACCCACCCAAGCCTAAGAGCCGGGCCCTGTCGAGCCACGTCATCAGGCCACGACTCCGTGAACGAGGAGTGGGTGCACCTGGACTGCAAGGAACTGTTCGGGTGCGGAAGTGCGTGGATTCCCGCATTATGCATGGGCAACGTAGTGTGGCACTTCGTCAGTCGATGTTCATGTAATTCCTGAAATTGACAGTGTGTTATAGTAGTCTGAAGCCCTGTATTTCTCACAGATCGTAGGAAGCTCAGGGATTGCATTTCAGTTTCTCTCGGGTGCACTGAATCTGGAGGGCTTCTCGTTATCACAGGTTTTCTGTGTATGAAACCTTTTTTCCTGTTAGAAGCCGAGACTGTTCGTTACCGTTTGTACTTCTTCGCTGCTCGGTCTTGGTGGTGCAACCCGCGTGGCCACAGCGAGCTGCTCACTTTCATGCCCAAGTCTTCGGCAGTTGAAATGAACGCAGAGTTGGCCGGCAGCTCATCCTACTTCGTGCTGACAGCAAATGCTATGCAAATGCTGCAGCCAAAGTGTCGCATTTTGTTACATGGGCTTGTGCTTGCATTGGGGTGGGGGGCACTCTGCCCGGTGCCGGTCGGGCTTCTGAAGGCCTCTGTGCATCCCGACCAGGAAGCTGCAGCCCGGGCCGAGGCTGCAAAGTATCGGGGTGTGTGTTACCGGAAGCGAAATCGCAACCATCCGTTCGAGGCGGGACTGCATGTTCGTGGCGGGCCAGGCTACATCGGCAGCTTTAAGACCGCTACGCACGCCGCCGAAGCACGGGATCAAGAGGTGAGGCGCTTGTACCCAGCTGACACTCCAGACCACAAATTCCACCGCAAGACGAAACTGAACTTTCCCTATGAGCAGGAAGCTGCGTACCATGAATTACAGGAGGGGGCACGGAAGCGTGCGATGAAAACATGGGGTTCCAACAATCGCAAGGAGGCCAGATCCTTCGAGCTGTTGAACGAGGCCTCGGAGGCATCACCTTATGCAGAGAATTACGAGCTCGTGCGCCTGACGGGGTCTTCCAAAGCAGATGCTCTGTTGAAGCTGCGTGGCTCGTCACGAGCTGGTTTACCGATTCAGATCAAGGCAGCAACAAGTCGATGGAAGCAAGGAAGGGTTTACCAATTTAGGAACTTGCTGGGATACCACGGCATGCTGGTGGTTCTTGTCGCATTGGATGGGGGCCACTTCTGGGCGGCCGCGGGCGAGGAATTCAAGGTTGATCATTTATGGATAACCATCGGGTGTGACAGCGACATTGATCGGAGGGTCGAAAACATAGTGTCGCACTTGGTTGCCTGCTTCAAAGCTACGCAACAGTTTCCCCACCTGTCAGCTGAAGAGGCAGAGTGCCAGTGCTCCCGCAATAATAGGGTTGAGGCGGCTGCGCATCGGCAGCTCAGAATTTTGTTTAGTTGCATGGATTGGGGCCTGTCCCGTCCTGATGAGCATGGGACCACGGTCGACTCCCTTCTGGAGGTTGGCATCGGTGGCCCGGTGGTGCGCTTGCAAGAGAAGGCGTCGTGCCTCTGTAAGGCAACTGGCAGGTATCAAGCGTCAATGCGGAAATGCGGAGGGTCGGGCCTGAAGGCTGCATACGCGGAGGACGATTTTGACTTGTTGGCCGCCTGTGTTTTGGATCAGGACGAGTTTCTGCAGGGCGTCTTCCTGATTCCCATGTCCGAATTGGTGCAGGAAGGCATGGTGGACAACGGGCCCCGCAAGCTCTATTTGTACCCACCATGGTCTCCACCAAAGCGAAACAGCACCAAAGAGAAATACGCTTGGCAGCTCGACTTCTTCCTCGACCTCCGCACTTGGCATGGCTCCACGGAGCTGCCTGATGAGCTCAAGATGAGCATGCATGAGCTAATCTCAGAGGCGCTCGACGACATGGCTGCGACAATGAATGTCGAAGCATTGTCCTTGTCGTCGCAACATTCTCCTGGTAGCCGCGGACTTGATAAAACAACTTCGACTCTTCTTCCCAGACTTAGTCGCCGAAGGAAGCCCCAACCGTCATCGTGTGTGACAAAGTACCATGACATCCTTTCTGAATGCGCTATCTCACGATGTCTAGCCCAAACTTCTCACCTCTTGCGTCGAGCGTGTTTATAAAACCGTGCTTTCAACAAGTCTGCTTGAATTCCAGTTCTATATAGTTCTAATGTAGTATCGCCGACAGGCCCTTTCCAGCCAATCTGTAACTCCTAGTTGCATGCTGCCCGTCCGAAACCCAGGGACGCCATCATTAAGGACAAGTTCTCTGACCGCTCCTTTCTGGATCAGCAGCTCGACAAGTGACTACCATGTGCATTTGCTTTCTAGGAACCCTCGGCCCTCAAGTATCCTAAGCCCCGAGCCGCCCTAGCCCTTTGAGCCACAACCCCTAAGTAAATCCATAGAGCCTGCAAGCCTAACCCTCCGCACGAAGCCGCCGAACCCTAACCCCTGAACCTTAAATGCCGAGCCCGGGCCCTGAACACCTGACCTTGAAGTCCTGCCGAACAGCCTGGATAGCATGGGCCTGCTGCTGTTGAAATGAGAGCCGCAAATCAAAGCATCTAAAGCCCGAAACCCGCGTCCCGCTGATGCTTCAAACCCTTCCTTAACCCTACACCCAGACAAAGGTTTCGACATTCGCCTGTAGCCTCCAGCTGTAGAATCTTCAGATTTTCAGGTATGACTTCAGCAAGTTCTTGGCGGAGTATGAAGCGTGCCACATGGACTACGTGAGAATGCGCTTCACAGAGGTGTCGAGGGTTTGGAGTTTTGAAAGCGTGAGCTGGGCGTTGGTGCTCTGGGACTCTGTTTCGTGGACGGTCCTTGTTTCTTGTATCAGGCCGCTTTGGAGAGGCTTTCAGTTGGGGTGGTGGTCCAGGTTTTGCAGCCGATGTTCGGAGTTTTTGCTACGTTGCATTGCCTGCGTTGAGTATCCGAGCTGTTGTGTGGAAGCTTCACATTAAGTGGCGGGAGTCTCACGGCTCTGACTTCTAACTGCTACGGGGCATCTTGTGGTTGCATTTTGATTTTTTATGTACATGCGCAAGGTTTTTGCGGGTTTTAGCCCGGAAGCTCTTTTAGACCCCAGACTCAGGCTTTTGTGAGTCGAAGCTCGGATTGGAAGCTTTACGATGCCTTGGATCTTCTGAGCATTGCGAGCGGTCATCTTCAGGGTTCCCAAACATGTTTAGTTTGCAGAGCTGCCTGGGCCTAAGACTTACGCAGTCTGTGTTTCGTTCCCTAGCCCCCTTATATGAAACCCTAAACCCTAAACCCTAGGCTAGAGACTCTAGCCCCGTATATGAAGCGCATTTTATTGGAGCCGATCCCTATAAGCCCTGAAGCCCTCGCCTCGCTTCGCCAGGCCGATGTCGACGGCTCCGGCAAGGTCGACGCAGGGGAACTTGCGCAGGCTGGCGTAAGGCTTCGGGTTTCGGGTCTAGGAGACTCGGGCTTTAGGATTTTATAAGTCTTAAGGCTTAAATCAGGGTTCAGGGTTGGTTTCGGGGGTCGGGCTTTTAGCATTTATAGGGGGCTAGGTTCAGTCGACGCTTCCGGGCTGAGTGCCGCAATATCCTGGACCTCCAACCGACCAGAACCCTGCTTGCATCATAAGGTGACGTCCGCACGAACGTAGAGATTGCAATTCACCCCCGATGCCAGGGCAAGGAAAACATGCAACCCTCCACCAAAATCCCATAACCGCTTTTAAACCACGGATTTGAAACCCAAACCCTTAACCCTCAACGGCCTTTTTGACAAAGCCGGAAGTCTGCAACCTGCGGAGGTGCTGCGGAAAGCTGGCATGACCCCAGTGACAGGACGTTTATTGGGGTTTGGCTTTTTCAGTTTTGAGGGGCCGGGGCCTCATCGGATGTGATCAGGTTGTATAAGGGGTTATCGGTTTAGGGCCTTTGGGGCTTTTGTGTTTCAGGCGTTATCCGAAAACCTTCGGTTCTCGTAACCGGTCCTCCTCCGAGTATGTACATGCTCGCAGAGCTGATGAGCAGGAACGATACGTTGATGCCAAAGTAGAAAACAGAGGTTGCTCCAAACCCTTGTCGAACTGGAATGCAAGTTTCAGAAGCAGCCCTAAACCCTAAACCCTCACCACTCGATTCGAGCCAACATTGACAGGAGTGGTGCCCCAGCTCATTGCAGAGGTTTGTGGGCCTCGTGTGACCGAGGCGAGATCTGCTCGAATGCTTGCAGTTGAGGACCTGTCGTAGCAGGACAAAAGCATACTTTCGACTCGCAATCTTGTTAGTTCCTACTGTCAATATCTGTCAATGGCGATGATGAAGACGATGATGATGACGGGTGGTGATGACCCTCTGTTTTCTTCGCCTAGTCCTCGCCCTCAATCTCACCCACACCCTTACTCCTGAGGCTCCTCGTCTCGTCTTCCTCCTCATCAACATTTTTCTAGTGCTGGTACTGCTTGTTGGAATTGCCGTTCTTGTCCTGCTGGATCTCCTCATCTCCCTTGGCTCTACGGTTGCTACTACGACACGGGGCTGCATGAACGACGACCTAAACCCTTCCGACCTCGGGCCGGTGCATGTTTGCAAGTAGAAATCCCAAAACCGCCGCCCCGAGCCCTGACGACCAGCCCACCCACCATCCTCAAGTCCAGCAGGTGAACTTCATGAGCTTCGCAAAGATCCTGGGCACCCGGATCTGCATCACAGTGTACCCCAAAACCGTGTGTTGATGGATTTTGGACTTCGGGTGTCTCAGGGGCCAGGCTCTCTTGTGTAAATAGTGTTGGAGCTGGGGTCTGAGAGACACATCTCTCTGAACGTGCAGACTTCCTTCCCTGCTGCGGAAGTCTGGAGATCCGAAATGACCTCTAGCTTTGGTGAGTTTCTTCTGCTCTTCCTGAATCAGCATACTCAGCTCATTGCGTCTCAATCCCATCTGCTTCGACCAGGTTTTATGGTCCGGGCCCTCCAGGCTTTGCATGTTTTGGCTTTCGGTAGGGGTTCGCGATGGTACTGATCGAGTGGGTTGCCCTCAAACGCCTCAAATTCTCTGAGCTTTACATCATTTACATACTGAGCACCTCAGCCCCAAGCATCTTAAGCCCTGTAAAACCGCATCTGGAGTCGTGTATTGCAGAACCACGAGCATGACAGAACCCGGTCTGGAGCGCGAAACAAGAGCTGCACAAACAGTTTAGGGTTTAGGATTTAGGGCGTTTCGGGTTCAGTGTTTAGGTTTTCCTTCCGCCTTCCTTTCCTGACACCGTAGGCAATGCCCCACAAACCCCAAACCCACTCAAATCCCTGAGCCATGAACCCTAGATCCAACATGAAGCCGTATTGCACCAAAACAGCACTCTAGACGCATATGAAAGCCGCGAGCCGTGGATCTCAGGCATCCTCCGCTATCGGCTGGGATTTACACAGGATTTGCTGGGTTTCGGTTCGTTACAAAGGCTGGAATTGTGAGTAGACATACTATCCCCCGAAAGTCTCTACAGAACTGCGAGAATATACCCCAAGACCCTAATCGAATGATTGAAACCCGTGCACTGACTATTGAAACCCGTGCACTGAATGGGTACTCGTAGCCTTAGGCCCGAACTCCTCAACCCTGAAGCTTCGAGTTCAGAGTTTTGGAGTCTGCAAGAGCTTTTGGTTTAGGGTTTTCGGTTTTGGGGCGTAGGCTTTTGGGCTTGATGTGCAGGGGCTTGGGGTTTTGCCGGGGAAGCCAGCTCTCACACGAAAATCCGGGAAGCTTTTCCAAATTAAGGTTCCTAAGGATCCCATCATGTCGGCTCTAGGGCAAACCAGTGGCTCTGCATGTTTTTGTTGAGAGCACCCACTCCTCTTCTTGCGCGAAAGCGCTCAAGACGCAGAGCCAGCTGAGGGCAATGCGGGAAGCCATAGGTTGGGGATCCACAAGCATTTCGATTCCCCAGCATTTAGGTTTCTGGAGTTTTGGGGGATCTTTGGGGCTTCGGGTGGAATACGAAAGAGGGCCAGACAGTGATAACAAAAAGTACCATGATTTCTTTTTTGTTGGCCGAACAGCTAATACCTAAACAACCAGCATTTGCAGGCATGTCCCTCCGGGGAGCTGGGCTCTAAATTCAGAACCTCAGGAGGAGTATTCAGACATCGCGACGTCCTTCAAGCGCCTCGACCGCCCGCTACCAAGTTCCAGAAGTTTGGGGTTGAGGTCTCAAAAATCGAGCATATTGGGGCTGGAGGGGCGTCGGGTTCGGGCTTGCAGCAAATGCAAGCACATAGAGACGGTGAACAACAAAACCTGACAAATCATCTCAGCAACAGACCCCAACAGCGA
>CAJNDV010032264.1:23181-51080 GCA_905221635.1 Symbiodinium sp. CCMP2456 | reverse complement strand
TAAGCGTATCCGCTGTTGGGGAATGAAGAGAAGGTCAATTAAAGACAAATTGAGACGCATAAGCACAACACATGCCAAATCATGAGGTGATTAATCAAGGCTTGGTGATCCTTAGCTAAAGCCCTGAGGTCTTGAGCCTCGTGGTTTGACAGTATCACAAGCCTTAAGGACTGAACTTTGAAAACCGGCTAAAGCCGAACATCCCTAGACGGTTAACGCCCAAAGCTAAACCTTCAAACCCTAGTCCCTAGATCCTTAACCCTCCCTCCTCGGAGCGGCCGAGCGGCTAAAGTTCAAGGCCAGGGTCGTGGAGCTTTGACTCTGGCGGAGGCGCGCGGATGCACCTCGGCCAAAGGTTGTACGGTCTTTCTGTTGCCGTCAGGGGTCTGAAGGCCTTTTGGGTTCATAGCATGTCATGGCATCCACTATTTGAGATGGTTTATGATATGTCATAAGGTATATAGTGCTACAACCCACCCTCTAAGGTTCTACATCATGTATAGCTAATCAAATGTTGCCAGATATAATTTATATCACAACACAACGAAATGACGAAATGTGGCTGTAAATCTACGTACATCTACATCTGCACCTGCAAGCACATGCACGTGCACATGTGCATACCAATATCCATACACATACACATACGCATATACTTAGACAGGCATATCATACATGCATAATCGCTTCCACCTTTTATTAAACACCCCCTAATATTAAAAACACATTGAGCCCACTCCTCCCGAAATCATCCCTGCCCTTTAAAACCTATTCTGAATTAGGGGAGAGGGTTTCGAGGCTCCAAATACCCTTAGAGCACAGTAAGAGTAACAGCAAGAGCAGGAGCAAGAGCAAAGGCCGGAGCAGCAGCAAGAGCAAAGCAAAGCACAAGCGGGAGGAAGAGCGAGAGTAGGAGCAAAAGCGGGAGCAACAGCAAGAGTAGGAGCAGGGGCAAGAGCCGCAGCAGAAGCAGGAGCAAAAGCCAGCGCAGGAGCAAGAGCCAGAGCAGGAGCAAGAGCACGTCCCCTCAAAAGTGGCAGTAGAGATGGAAATACCCCCTAATAATAGAAACACTTTCCGAGTATCTATTGGGGGGAGGGCCGCCCCCGTTTAATATTAGGGGGAATGGATTACATATCCACGTGCACATAGACATATACATATACCTCTACAGATACATATACCATACATATACCTCTAGATACACGACATATACACGTGCCACAGATACCTTCACCACATATACAAGAAGTACATGTGCAGATACATGCAGAGATTATTGCACATACATATTCTTTTTGGACATGTGCAGCAACTGGCATGTATATGCATATATATATATATATAGATAAGCTCAGACATACTTCTACCTATACAGGTACGTGTGCATGTACATGTAGGTACAAAGGCAGGAACAGGTGTAGTAGCAGATTTAGATGAGTCGTAGGTATGGATTTAGATAATATAGATACAAGTATACACATCTGTAATCACATCGATACAGCTGTAGAACAATATGTAACACAGCTATACATATAGGTACGCAAAAAAGACATAATTAGGTGTAGATATCGACATAGACAGATAGGGCATATACATATAGATCTACATACAGGTATACATACGGATATAGCATGACAAATCTAAAAACAGATGAATAGGTACATATGCATATGCACACGCGCATGCGCATGCATTTGCACTTACACATACTACGTACCACATACACATTCAAATACAACCACATATACCAATTGAAGGCTAGAAAGGCAAGCCTCTGTGTGATTATGTGCAAGAGCATGTACGCGGAAAGTATGCAGGCTCAAAGATAAGCTTGCATGCAATTGCCAGAATGAGGTTCCGATTTCCAATGATTTGCAGCTTGCAGAGTTGGGCTTCAGGATATAGGTCCTTCAGATAAACATTTCAGTGTTCAGCTGGCATCCGGTCGCCACGCCCGTCCGCTTAAATCCTTTCGCTGCCGCCTTAAGCCAGGGCGGGTGCTCACTTCAAGACCCTTGAAAGCCTGACGACTATACCTAGCTATCTTTAAACCCAAGACCCATATGCCTTCATTCACAGGAGCAGTTTGCGAACCCTACTGATAGCCCTACAGATCGCTCAAATGTGGTGTTAAACGTGCCCCAGTACTTGTAACTCTACTAACTGCGTCCCCTGATCCTGCAACTATAGCTCCATTTCCCCATCAAGTGGTGGTGTTAAGCTGCCCTATTACTTATAACTATACTTACTGAGTCCGCTGATCCTTGAACTACAGCCCCATTTCCCCCTCTGAAGGCCAAAACAAAGAGCGCCGAGGCCTGGAATGGCTCGGGTTTGACCTCAGCGTAGAGGAGGTAGAGCACTACAGCACGCGGGTGCTGAAGGCCGAGACATCGCGTTTAGTGTTGGGGGGTTTGGGGTTTAGGGTTTAGGGTTTAGTTTTTAGGGTTTAGGGTTTAGGGTAGGATTTGGTTGGCAGGGTATTTATTCAGGTGCGCCCGGTGAGGGGGTTGGAAAGCCAAGCTTTTGGGTGGGTGTTTTTGTGTTTTTGAAGGCTCAGTGATGGAGTTTGCTCCTGCTTTGGGTTTACGAAACCCCATGTTTTACTTCTCTCAATCCCCAAGCCTTCAAACTCGCAGGAGCTAGACCAGAAGTCCTGAAGACCTTGGGCCCCGCAACACGAAACCCTCGTAATGGTCCGGAATCATGGTCAACATCGGCTAGGAGGCGAGCTGGGTTTCGGGCTTGGGCTGTGAGTTTCCGGGGTTATGAGCAAGTGCATTGTGGGCACAGGGTGTTGGGGTTAGGGTTTCGGGTTTTGCAGGTGCGGGCATAAGAGTGCCCATGTGTTTGGGGTCCAGGCTGTAGCGTTTTGTTTTTAGTGGTCTCTTGGAGTCGGGATTTGGGGCTTGGTGCTGCTTAGGGCCCGCAGGATCATGGGTACGCATGTTAGGTAAATATCTCTTCCCAGATGCAGAAGACTGTGAACCCTGGCTTTGTGTCCAAGCCACCTTGCATGCACGAACGCCCGTACACCTCTAACCCCTGAAGCAAACCTCAAACCCCGAGCCCACAACCTCGAACAACACTTCCCAACTGGTGGCTTGTGGTCCCTAAACCCTAAACCTGAAATCCCAAACTGGTGGCTTGTGGTCCTCAGCAATAATTAAAAAGAGACCCCAAGCCGACCGAGCCAACTGCTCGAAATCACCAACCTGGAGATGCTGACCTCTTGAAGTGCTGCAGTGATGATGGTTCTTTGTCGCAGCGCCGTCGGTACACTTGTTTATTGTTGATGGCATTCCTTCCACTCTTATTGCCGCTGTCGCTGCGGAACCCTCAACCCGAAACCCCACACCCCAAACCCCACATCCCCTTAGCCCGAACCCGAAACAATCAACCCTACAGCCTGAACCCTAAACCCTTCAACCCCAACCCCTCAACCTGAAACCCCTGGCCTGCCTCTACTAAACCATGTGAGTCATCAGTGATGTCAGAGAGGCTCACCGTGGACGCACGCCGAAGGAGGATCCCGAGGAAACTCTGTGGTTTCGAAGAAAAAGGTTTTTACAGGGCTGTTCTTTGGCTGTGATACCGTACTGCTTTAATCGGGTTTTCTCAAGGGGTGTGAAGGCTTGGGATTATGGTGATTCATATTACGAGTTCTTAGAATCAGAGGGAGGCGGCATGTTGTCCGCAAAGATCCTTATTCAATTTTCAAGATTACCTTACGTTGTTGAAGTGGGTTTGGAGCCTTTGTGTGTTTGATCTAGGAGTCTCAAGGAATGTGCAGCCATAGCTCTTCTTGGAGGCTAATGCTTGACATGAGAGTCTTCCAGAGGCAGCTTCAGAACTGTGGCGGTGGAACAACAGAAGTTGCCTCTGCCCCAATCCGCACAAGGCCGGCAATAAAGGGCGAGCATGCGGCCCGAGTTGAGGATCGCAGCTATCATCTCAAGAGTACTACCCATGTCAGGGAGTTTAACTAATTGCCTTCCGGGTCCACACCCCTCTTACCTGAAAGCCCCCTGCAAGAATGATCGGACACCCCGATGTCGACGTCCTTGAACAAGCCGTGAACCTCTAGACTCACAGATTCTCTCATGATTAGACCCTAAAGCCCTAAAGCCTACTGCCTGAACCCCAAACCCTTCAAAACACAAAGAGGACATGCTGCTGAGCGAGTTCGACTTCGTCCGGCTGGTGCGCTTGGTCCGGGAAGAGGAGAGCTCAGGGCAACTCCGTGCTTCGACCTCTGGGATCATTCAGCACCCCAACTAAGATACCTCTGACCTTTCTGACGAAGTCTTTTTTGATCCCTCAAGAGGTTTAGTATGGTATCAGCGTGGGTTTGGAAACTGAAAGGACTTAGTAAGTAAGGTTATATGTACAGGTGGGTTCGAAGTATCTATAGCTATGTAGTTGCGTTCCTTCTAGCCCGTGACAGAAGTCCCCTGATCCTGTAAGCATTTCAGGTGCCTTTTGGGGAGGTTCTCCCCGGAAGGACACACTCGCAACTCATTGCTTGGGGTTGCTGTTGAGGGTGGAGGTTTGAGGTTCAGGGCTTAGGGTCAAAGCGCTAAAGGCTTGGGCTTCAATCGACTGCATACCGTCTTTACCGGAGGACGCTCGGCGTGTCCTGTCCTGCCTGCTGTCCCTTGCCTGCATGCTGAGGTTCAGGTTAAGGGCGTAACAGACTCAGAACACTGCAAACAAAACACGTACACCCCAGAACCCTCAACCCGTAATCCGAAGATCAATCGCTCAAAGCCGTGCCCAAAGCAGTCGGAGTTTTATCAAGGTTCAAGAGCAAACAGCTACTTCCAAGACACCCTTACTGTTGTCTCAATAGTAGCTGAGCAGGTAACCTTTAAGCTTTTGGGTTTACGCAACCTTTCAGAAATTGGAGCTTGACCTGCTTGGTTTCAGCGAACTGCGCAACTAACTTTTGATGAGAGGCCCATGTTCGGATTTTGGGGGATCTTCGGCTAAACCCTAAACACCCCAAACCCCAAACTCCAAAACCCTGAATCCCAAGACGTTCGACACATTGGAAAACTGCGGTTCAGCTAATGGGGTTGCGCTAGAGTTTAGAGCTTATAGTGTTTAGGTTGCAGGGTTCAGGGATCCAGGTACTCAAATCCAACTACCCTAAACGGCTTTGCACGCCAACCCCGCTTTGCCCAACCTTGTCAGGTTTGGTTTAGGGGTTTTGGGGTTTAGGGTTTGGTCGATACTCAACTCCATTACATGAAGGTTTTGTTGTATCGTTTTTAAACATAACATTTACCATCGCTATCATGTTTGTCGTGGCTGCTATGTTGTTACTCTTGCCACTGCTGTGACGATTGTTGCCACCTTCAGGAGCCGAAAGAGAACTACCGTATTGAAGGCCTAAACGGAATGCCCGAAGGCCGGAACCCTACCGGCCTGCACTCGCAGCTTGACACAACCACGCTGAAGCACTCTAAACTGCTACAGCTACATCCCGGCGTAGTAAGCCCTCTCCCAGCCGAGGCGGATGCGCGGGGAGCAGGTGCGCATGGGATGCCATCCGACGGGATAGACGGGTTGTACACGATTTTGATAAGGGTCACTGGTTTGTTGCTCTCGACACCAGTATTATCTTTAGATCCTGCAACTTCAGATCTTTTAGATTTTCGGACGTACGGGTTTTGGATTCAGATAAAGCTTCGAGACATATCCGAAGATCTATGCGTGCCAAAGAGTTGAGACTGAGGGTTTAAGGTCGTGGATTTGAGACTTGGCGTGTCGAGTTTTGGATTTGGTGTTCAGAGATTTGGGATACAGGGTTGATGAAGTGGTCTACGGCCCAGGGTTGACATTGCAAGGCTCATGGATAGAAGTGTTTTTTACCTTAGGCTAATTAGGTGGGGCGATGCGTAGTCAGTGCTGCGCAGTCCCCTGACGAGAGTGGAGAAGGGCTCCCCAATAACTCTAGTGCATCTGCCCTAAACTTCCTAAACATTGGAAGTCTAATCCCAGAGAGTTACACCTTCTTTGCCCCCTATGCAGTGAGAAAGACGCCCTAGTTTTAACCAGGAAGCAGACTGCGAAAACCCTAAACCCTAAACCCAACCCTAAACCCCTAACCCCTAAACCCTAAACCCTACCTAAGCCATGTCAGGAAGAGGGCAGCCTGCCTGCCAGAGACCTGCCGACCCTTCTCTCAGCCCCTTGGTTGGTCGAGTAGAAATTTGTGTCGGGGTCTAGGGTTTAGGGGTTTAGGGTTGAGGGTTTGGTGTGCTTGCGTGCCGTGCCTTAGTCATCGAGACCAGCATCCGGGGTTTGGGGCTTAGAGGTTCGGGATGTTGGTGCTTTAGGAGAGCCACTCCTGAAGCCTGAGCCTTGAGACCTAAACCTGACACCGTAAACCCTAGACAAGCCTCCAGCAAAAGAGCTTCCGTAGCCTGGGCTCTGAAAGCTGCTTAGAATTTTGAAATTTCAGATTTAGGCTTGAGGGTTTAGGTTTCAGAGCTTCGGGTTTAGAGTTTAGGATTTAGGTTTTTATGAGGTTTTATCTGGTGTTCGTAGGGTCTGAAAGTCTGAAAGAGTTTTGCAAGGTTCTATCGGATTTACGGCCTGTGTTTGTATGTTTTGTGTATACGGTTACTTGCGTTTTTATGGGGTCTTGTGCGGTCTCCCAGGGTTTTGTAGGGTGCAGAATAGGGGTCTGAGTAATTTGTTATAGCATTCCGCAAAGTTCCTCAATGTATTGGCCGTATAAAGCCAACAGACACCCTAATGCAATTGCTTAGCTTTCTTTTACTCTAGTGCACCCGAAGCCTTAAACCCCTGAAGCCTTAACGCTCACCCCCTGTATCCTGAACACTACACCCTCAGTTCCTCACGGAAGAAAACCCACGCGCAGAAGGTAATTCGCTCAGTGCAAATGCGAAGCTACCCTTGCATGGGGAAGGAGAGCTTCCCTCTCAACGAACCTTTAACATCTACTCCCTTACTTCAGATGAACTTCGACATCCTGCATTGAGGTACTGATTTCATGCGCATCGCTCCTAAGGGCAGCCTCAACTTTCTGCCGTTCGCCTTTGCTACTTTCCGCTGAGGACATGAACGTCGCACTCGCCTCGCCAGACGTGGTCTTCGAAGCCCTGAAGGCATCATGGGCTTTTGGTTTTGGGAACGCACGAAGTCTGTGTCAAAATCCTATTCTGGCCCAAAAGCCTGCAGCATCCCTAGCAATCAGGCGTTGACCTCTTAAACCCAAAATAAACATAAGCCCCAAATCGGAACTTCCCTCTGGCTCCTGAGCTCTCAGCAACCCTAAAGCCCTGAATCCCGAACCGCTAAATGCCCAGGGTCATACCCGGACTAGGGTCCACTTGACCCCGATCCTCCCTCCACCCTACGAGGATGCTAACTCACTAGTGCCAAAGCGCAAGTCTCTATGACCTGAACTGCATGCCCCTGTCCCAAGCCAGCGCACCAAACCACAAGACTCACAACCACCAATCTGCTTTGCGCTGAAAATCCCTGAGCTTTGACAACCCCGAACCCTAAACCATCACACCCAACCTCTTCCGATCCTCAGCAAGTGTTTGTAAACGCGCTTAAAATCTAGTTGCTAAGCCTGCCGAGCCTGCCCGGGAACCCTCATCCCAGAACCCTCAAGCTTAACATCCCAACGTAGTCTGTATGTATACATTATTGCCAAAAGTCGTGACCCTCATCTCCTTGTTACGGTCCCCAAAACCTGTAAACCTCTATAGCACCCTCGAAGGAACCTTAAAAAAAGCATAAGCCCGCGGTATACAGCTCTCTAACCAAGCTCTGTAAAGCCACTTAAGCGCTCTATGAAAATCTGTAACAACTACCGATGAAAACGTTGAGCCTTCTGCTCGGACAGAGGCGTTGGGCTTGGAAGAGAAGTTGGAGTTGACCTTGGAAGACATCATGCACCCTGGAGAAAAAGGCTTGAAGGTTTAGAGATGAGAGGGTTTAGTGGTGTATGAGTGTAGGGGTTTAGGGTTCAAGGGTTTGAATGTGGTTTTAGGATGTAGAGGTTTAGGGTTTAAGGGGTTTGGAGGTGGCTTAAGGATTAGTGTGGGGTGAGAGACTTTAAGGTTCCATTGGACCTTTGGGTCATGCCGGGGTTGCTGTTGAACATTTTAGGGTTTGGGGTTGCGGCGTCTTCGGGCGTTTAGAATGTTTAGTACTTTTGGGATTCGAGGAAGGGTTTGCGGTTTGAGGCTTAAGATTCGTAAAGGAGGATGTAACACTTGCTTTTCTGTATAAGCAGACGAGTTGCTTTGGACTGAGTTCTACAAAGATGACAACTCTGTCAGACTTTTCGAATACCATGGGCTGGCAGCCATGTGCAGCTCGATACCACCCGCAGTCTTTTAAGAAGTTGAGTCTTTAGTTCCCACATGTCTCCCTGAGTCCTTCAACACCTAGCTTTCCAAAGCCCGCAAAAACTGTCAAGGCCGGTCCTATGGCAACTCCGGCGCTGTCAGGGGCTTACCCAGGTGCACATGGGGGTGGGGGGTGGGGGTGGGGTTTTTGCCTCTGCTAAGGATGTGTGTAAACGGTTTAAATGGTTGTTGTTGGGTCCGTTGCTAGCCCCTAAGCCCCAGAAACTTTTGACACCATAGGCCATGAGTCATACGCCTTTGAAGCTTCACATTCCCATGCCTTAGGTCCCTGAAGCCTTATATGCCAGAGCAAAAACACTAAGTTTCCCAACTTATGTTTCGCAGCCCTAAACCAGAACAGGCCATCCTGGAGGAGTTTTGCAAACGTTTCTGAGCATCGTTTACCCATACTCCTGCTTCCCGGGTTTCATCTATACAGAAATATCCGTGTGCTTCATGGCTTCAGTGTCTTGGGCTTGTGGCTGCTGTTGCGGGGGGTTCGACTTAACTACACCACAAACCCAAGACTGGGTTGGTAACCAGACCCTGGACCTTCGTCTAGAAACTGGACGCCTCGCACCCCAACCCGAAACCTGACAACCCAGCCCTCAAACCAAAGACCCTTGAAAGCCTGCACCCAACCTCTCTTGAGTCCAGGTGTCTGAGGATTTTGGTGTTGATTTTAGGCTACTAAAGCTCCGAAACCCACAAGCCTCGGCCTAACCTGGAACACAGCAGCCTGTATAACACTGGCTTTAATTCGCTGGGTGGTTCCCTGATCTATTTGTCGGGTAGAACCGCTCCCCACAAATCCCTAGCCCACTTGTTCACATCCCTACATCACCTCATTCAGAAGTCGAAACCGAGCACAACGAACCTCATAGAATCATCTGCAGCTGGCCCTGCGCAGGCTGAGCTCGAGCTCGCCCGACAGCTTCTTTGCTGGACAGAGTTTAGGGATAAGGGATTACGGTTTTAGAGCTGTTAGCCATGGGCTTTGGGACTGCGGGATTGAATTTAGTGTTAGGACTTTTTGTGTTTATGGTTTCGGGGTCTGGTGGGTTTGTGCGGTTTGTTGGAGAGATTTTCGGTTTAGGGTTTTTAGGGTTCATCTCTTTTCTGCGTCGCCAGCTGAGCTCCCGAGAGTCATTTCCGTTAAATGTCTATGCCCCTACCTGTCCCTTTCAAAATCCCTGGGAACATAAAGATGTATAACATGATGATTCATGATCGCCAATCCTAAACCCTGCAGCCTGAATCATCCAGCAAAGTAGCTTGCGTGGGGATGGCAGACCAGGCTTCCCAAAGCTGTCCCTCTGAAGCGAGGCAGTTCGAGCAATGTGATGAAGATGGGTCTGGAGGTGCAAAGGGGGGTCAGGGGGGGCAGGGTTCTTCAGATCAGCAGGGACAACAACAAAAGTGCGCACGATCCCAGTTACCCTTCTACAGTCCTAATCAAGGAAACTCATCTGAATTTGTGCAGGGCTTCTGTTTCCATTTGAGGCAGAAGGCTTGCTTTAAGGTACTGGGTTCCTTGTAAGCCTTGAGAGATAGTCGTGATACTCCTTCACCGAGAAGAAGCTCTTAAATTCTCGAATCCGGGTCCTCCCAGGAGTTGGCTTGTTCTTCTAAAGGTCATTGTTGTCGTCTTGTCAGATCGTTGCAACAAAGGGAGCCGATCTCAGGGCTATTCGGGGGACAGGCACCTTCACCCCAAATGGATGAACTTTGGAGCTGTTGGGTTTAGGACTGGAGTGGCTTCCTTGCATCGGCCGTTCTTGCAAGTTTATCTTCAAACATAGTCTACTCTCAAGAATTACAAGGGTGCCTCCAAGAACAGGCAAGCTAAACCCAAGGCAGACAAATTATCGCATGGAGTATAGAGGTCTGCAAAATCAAAATAACAGTACTATTCTTTAGGATTCCTGCATCTGCTTGTCGAACAGACACCCACCCAGTTCTGATTGTCAAGATTAGCCCCTTTGCGGCCTGGGACCGGGTCGGGGGATCAAAGCCTATTGATCTGCAGAGGTTCCACTGAAATCACAGCAGCGGAAAGCTTTAGGGTGTTGGGTTAAAGGCAACAGATGTTACCCTCCTTTACTATGGAACAGTTTTTGTAATTTGCCGTAAGTTTTCTTACGGTGTTTACCCGGTTTCGATTCAGACGTTACATGGTTGCTTTTCACGGCAAAGGGTCTTCGAGTGCAGCTTGAGGGGCGTAATCGGGTTGGAAGTTTTGGGGTTTAGACTTGACTTGGGGATTTCAGAGGCTCATGATTGTGGGCTTTGGGTCTTTAGCCTCTGCTCCCAAACCCCTTTAAACAAGACACGTCCTAAACTCCTAAATTCCATAGTCCTTCAGAAGAGGCTAAACCCTGAACCCTAGACACCCAAGAAACGGACACCCCGAAACCGACAAAATAGCTTCCCGAAATAAAAAAAAGCCAAACGGCTAAGAAGGGCGGTGTTTGCCAGGCATGGCCTGCGCTGAGCTCGAGTTCGCCGTCCGCTCCCTTGGCTTCCCAGTGAATTATGAGGAGGTTCAGGAGAGACTGGGTTTAGGGTTTAGGGTTTAGGGTTTAGGGTTTAGAGTTCAGGAGAGACTGCTTGTCTGTCTGGTGCTTAGTAGGGAATGGGGGAATGGATCCCTATGATAGTCCCTTAAGGTCCCTTATATTAGTCCCTATAACCCATTCCCTACTAAGCACCAGACAGTTGTTGGGAGAGACTGCTTGTTTAGGGGTTTAGGGGTCTAGGGAGTTAGGGTTTCGGGGTTTAGGGTTTCGGGGTTTAGGGTTTAGGGGGTTAGGGTTAAGGGGTTAAGGGGTTCAGGGTTTTAGGGTTTGGGGGGGTTTGGGGTTTAGGGTTTGGGGGGTTAGGTGGTGTGGGTTCGGAGTGGGATTTAGGGCCAGGGCCTGGTGCTTGGAGTTTAGAGAGGGGTGGCTTGGGGCTTAGGGTTGAGTCTGCCAGACCCGTTCGGGTTTGTTGCAAGAGTTTTGGTGTTTATTGTTGTTCAGAATTTTGGAGCCGCAGGCCGATTCTACTTGTAGCTACGGGAGTGCACAGTGTTCAGGGTTGGGGACTTGCGGTTTTAGGGCCGCGCTGTTTTGTTGCCAGTATACCTTAAGTTGGAGAGTGAAGGCTTATCGGAGATATTGAGGTCTCTCATAGACCTGTTTCGGGACCTTTCGGGATTGACCTGATTTCAAAGTTCGGGGCTTTGTGGTTTTCCGGGATGTACGTAGGGTTTTCGGGTTTTCGGACTTTAGGGTTTTGGGGCCTGGGGTTTAGGGTTTGGGCTTTGGCGGTTCCGCTCCTCATCAGAGGGATCGTGTAGTTCAAGAAGGTCTATATCAAAGGCCCCTGCATTTCCGAAAGCTCGCATGCGTCTTGCACGGGAGAGGCTTGAATTTCAGAATGCTTAGGAGTCTGTGTTGGCTGTGGGGGGATGGAAAGTGTGTTTGGGACTGCCAGATGCGAGTTGAGACAGAGTCAGGATCTGTTCTTTGGGTCAGCATCCCACCGATGCAGGAGAAGCTTGATGAGTGGGACATGGACGAGTCTGGCGAGATTGCATCTGGGCAGCGCATAGTAGCCGTGGCTCAGCGGCCGAGGCTTGAATTGAGAAATACATATGATTGCAAGATGCTGTTTAGCCCTTATAACATGGGCGGCAAGCCGCAACTTGCGGAGTTCTCGAGTTTTCGGTTTCTTCGGGATGCAGTCCCAAGCCCACCCTTTACTGCATTGGTCCCGCTGTGGTAGCTAAGCCCTCAAACGTTTGAAGCCCGGCTTTCGGCGTGTGATTCTGGGTTCAATCCTGAGCCTTGACCCCAAATCGTCTAAGCCTGCCAACTCCTGTCCTCAGTGCAAGCCCTAAAACTCGAAGCACCAAGCTCCTGAAACTGCAAGGCCCCACATCCTAAACTACATACCTACCATTGATGGGCAAACTAGTGAAACTATGTTGTACATCTTTCTCATTGGAGAGTGCAGGAGGGCAGTTGCAAGCCCTTCAAACCCTAAGCTAGATCCTAAACCCTAGAGCCCGAACCTTAAAACAAGCAAAAGAACCAATGCCTTGAGCAATGACTGGCCTTTTCTCACTAGGAGTTCATTGAGTTCCTCAAAGTCTTGTCGGACTACAAGAAGAAGGCGCTTGGGTGTGGGATGGTTTGGGACTTACGGCATGTGGGCTTCGGGACTTAGTGTTTGGGGCTTAAGTGGTCAAGCTCAAGTTCAACAGGTTGGAATCTGAAAGGGGCCTCAGGCATAAGTCATTTTTATCGCATTCTCTTTCAAAATTCATCTCGCACCCTGTCTTCAAGATCTTACCGTATTATGACTTGACGTCGTTTCGGTCCTGATATTCGGTTGTAATGATCTGAGTGAGGCTCAGGCTCATGCGGCTTGCTCCTGTTGCCAGACGGTTCAGGGGGTTCAGCTGCCTGGAGTCACATGCCCTTGCCAGGTTGAAAACATCTGGCATGAGGCCTTCATTTGGACAGTTGTCAATATTATGGTCCCTTTTGGGGTACCATAATTTTGACAACCACCCTTTTGAGTAGTAAAGATCGTATGTTGTTGCGTAATCCCCATTTAAAAAAGTTTCCGATCGATATCGGGCTTAACATCCTGCCGACGGTCCCACCCGAAACCCTGCACCTTAGCTCTGAACCCAAACCCGAAGCACCAAATCCTGAACCCGAATGTCCTCCGTCCCAGCTGCCATCAGACAACAACAAAAGGCAAGTAGTAAGCAGTCAGCAGCAAGCAACTTCTGGTGTAAGTACACCTTCACCCAAGTCCAGAAGCTCACAGAACCTCACAAGCGAAAGCCCAGCCATAACTCAACTGTGCTAGGATCAGTTGGTGGCCGAAAAAAAATTCAAAATCCCGAACCGAACCCTGAACCCAAAACACACATCCCGACATCCGAGGCCCCCAAAACGCAAATCGCAGACCACCTCCTCAGCGCCCAAGTTGCCAGGAGCTCCAGCAAGTGCTGACCGCCATGTTTACGGGCCAGCCGAAGCGCCGACCCTCCTTTGCCATGCACGCCGGGGCCTCTCAGATCGTTCGTAGACTTCAACGCTTTGGCTTTTGGGGTTGCTTGGGGTTGCAAGGAAGGCTGAGGTTTCTGACCTTTCGAGATACGGTTTAGGGTTTAGGGTTTAGGGTTTAAGGTTTAGGGTTTAGGGTTTAGGGTGTTTTTTTTCGTGGATGGGCGTTGGAAGATTTTCGATGGGCTGTTCACGCCTTCCTTTCGTGCTGGTTACCGGTTGTAGAGGCTTGAGTTTGTTTTGTTAGCTGCTGCTCTGCTGCTCAGGGCCTCGGACTGTCGGGTTTAGGGTTACAGGTTTATAGAGATATAAGATCTTAAGGTTTAGGGCTTAGGGCGTAGGGCTGAGATTGCTTGAGTGTGTTGTGCTGTTTCTTTGAGCGGCTCACGGCCAAAAATTGTAAAGCTCTGTAACGGGCCCGTAAGACCCGTACATCCCAAGCCCCCTCTTGCAGAAAAGCAAGCCCGCCCTGAGTGTTGAGAAAAGGTTTTCTGGGTTTGGGGTTTCTGGTTTGGGGGACCCCACACTCTGCGTGACGACACAGACTCTGAACCAAAAGCCTGCAGCCCTAAACCAGTAGAACTTTCGCCAACTTTAGCCGAAAGGAATATGCACATAGACACTCCCGAAACCCTAAACAGAGGCAGATCCTTAATTCCCAACCCTAGACCTGCACCCTGGATTTCTAAGCTAAGCCCCAAAATCCTGAAGGCTCCAGACCTTGAGCCATTTGGCATAAGGCCCTATTATACGCCCCAAAAAGAGCCTTTCTGAAGCCAGAAAGACCCCTTCAACTCTTCCAGGCCATGGGTGAGCAGTCGCAGCCCCTGCCAGCTGCACCGAAAGCGAAGGCTCGACCCCACGGTTGTTAAGGGTTTAGGGTTTGGGGTTTAGGGTTTAGGGTTTAGAGTTTAAGGTTCAGGGTTTAGGGTTTAGGTTTTGAGTTCAAAGAGTTGGGTTCAAAGGCCTTGGGTTTGGGATTTGTTGGTTTAAGGTTTGGTGGGCTGTGAAAGGTTTTGGTTTGAGGATTTGAGGGTGTTGGGCTTTGTGGCTTTGGGTTTCAAGGTTCAGGGTTTGGGGTTCGGGCTGTAGAGTTTCTTGCGGGTTCTCCGCAAGCGAGATCAGATTTGTGACTCCCAAACCTAACCTTTTTGAACGGCCAGACTAATCTGCTTTATAATCGAATGAGTGACAGGAGCCCCCCGAGTTCACTTCGAACTTTAAAGGGCTCCATTGGGCCTTCGAGAAATTCAGAACCCCTTAAGCTTGCATTAGTATCAGCATTCCTTTCCTGAATGAAGGCTTCGATGCTCCAGCGCCAGCAGGCCTGTTTCTTAGTGTCGGTAGGAGTGTGCGCTTGGGCTTGAGGATGTCTCGTTCAAGGGCTCAGGTGTTAGCCTAGACCCTCAACCGTGCGAGGGCTTGAGCAGTTGCGCTTCCTTGCGGTGCGTTTGGATTCTGCTCGGTTCCTGAGGCTGTAGTAGAGCCTCTGGACTCTGAGCTTGGCATTTCAAGGTCTCCAATCCGTTTTGTGTGTTGCAAAGGGGTTGCTGAGTCGACGCGGAACTTCTGCTCTCGATTCCGAAAGTGTCGAAGCCCTGAGCCCGAGAACCCCCAAGCTCCCTTCCGAACCCGCCGGGCATCTCGCCCTATACAGACGGGCCTCGACTCTCAATCCCAATAACGCTTAAGATTGCCTTTGCAGTATCACCCCTTCCCCCCCTTCCAACGAAAATCAGTTAACTGCATTGTGAACTTTACACTGCCAGACGGAGCTACCCTCGCTGCTGCTGCAGTCAGGGCATTCGCCCTTGCGTCAGGCGCACTCCAGCTTCGGTCTCGAGAGCTGTGGTGTAGAGGATTGGAGGTTTAGGTTTGGGGATTTGAGGTTTAGGGCTGGGGTTTGGGGCTACATATTGCGGATTCGCTGAAGTCCTAAACCCTAAGCCCCGAGCCCCTCATGCCCCAAACACTACGATCTACACCCGAAGCCCCTAGAGCCCCAAAGCCCTAAGCCCCAACCTCCTCAAGCCGTAAACCTCTAAACCCTTCTTGGGTTTCCACTGCGCCGTTCCAACAGGGCAGTTCCAAAGGATCAGGCCAACGACACTCCAGTGTCTCTAGAGTTTGAAAGTACTACGTAAACCAGCAAAGAAGTCCCATGCAAAGCATGGTATCTTGAATCACAAGCCACAGTCCCCTTAAATACTCCAGAAGCATTTTTTAACTGAGGGCTATTGGGTCGTTTGTTTTGGAGTCCTGCAAGCCATTACTATATATACGAAACTTATGCCGTAAAGCTCGAAACGTCGGAACCAGAGCCCGCTAACTGCGCCGCAATCCCTGCACCTGAAACCCCGACTATTGAGAGCGGCATTCTGTGCACGCAGCGGCAATCATACGCTCAGTCCGCACCAAAGCAAAACAGCTCTTGCACACCGCCCTTCTGAATTCGCTGTGATTTCAGCCCTAAAGTGACAAGCCTGTACTTGTAACCTATAAACTCAAAACCCGAGAGAAACCCTAAGCCATAAACCGGAGCTAGCCCAGAGATTTTCTCCCGCAGGGCAGCGGTGTCTTGCAGTTCTGCCTGCTCCCGAGATGGCTACACTTGTCCCCTTTAGGGCTCCTTTGAAGGTTCCTTGAGGCTACATAAGAGGTCTTTAGAGCTGTCGGAGGTACTTGACGGATCAGGGAGGCTGGTAAGTAGGGTGATCAGCAAGGTAAGTACCGGATGACTATTGGCTACTGCCTCCCATGAACCTTCAAAACAGGGCCACGGGCTTTTCATGTCGGGCTTGTCCGTTCTACTCCACACGATTCTGGGTTCTAAAGCTTAAGCTTGGGGCCTGGGGCTTACATCGCCATGTAAAAATTGGCCGAAGCAGTGGTCTGGTTCCCTGTGCACTACCCTGACCCCTAAACACCCTACCATCCGAACAAATTTTTATTCCCCAAACTTCAGCCCGAGCCCGGAGCCTTAAACCCCAAGCTTTACACCTGTACACATCCCGAAGCAGTCTCCAACCTCAAGCCTTTTAACCGCACAAACACCGAATCCAAAAAAGCGGTTTCCTGCTTCGGAGTTTGAGAGCATACAGCTGTAATGAATGACTCTTGGCTGAATGAATTCAGGGTGTTTGCCGGGAACAGGCCGGATTCCCGAAGAGGCATCTGTCACTGAATCATGCAGGTCTTGACCTGGGCATTGAGCCCTTTCTATCCTTCCTTCCACTCTCCACTTCTCCTGGGGTTAGGTCTTCCTGACGGCCATCGGTGTTTGCGAAGTGTTGCTTCCAGGTCTGGACAGCCCAGCAGCAGCTGACAAGAAGTTGCATGTCTGAACTAGCTTGGATTCGGGCTTGACGTGTGTACCATGCTACATAATTCCTACCGGGGCTATAAGGGGATATGTTTTGAGGACCGCTTCTGGCATGGGGCTTCATGCTTGGTTTCAGAGCCGCTTCAAAAGTCTCATACCGGAGGGTGCTCTATCTAAGGACCCCGTTTTAAGGTTCGGCATACGGAAGCTTCAGCTGGCAAAGACCTAGCTTCAATCTAGACAAGCTAAAGTTGAAACGTAGGCAAGGTGACGAAAGCACCTTTCTTGTCTAGGCCTTGCTGCGGAACCAACCACCCAACCGGCCTTCATCCAAACCTCAGGCTGAATCTCTGGGGTTTCGCGGGGCTGATTGCCGAGTATCGCAGCGAAGCCTGGCCTGTCTTGTTCATGTCGGCTTTTTGTTATGATTTGGACGGTTTGCAATTAATGCAGCTGCCTTCATGAACAGGCGGGGTATGAACTGGGTCATATTTATTATTGTGTGAGCCTCGGTTAGATGTGTCATGACTATTCATCATTACCGTTGCGGTCACCCAGCTCTCGTTTTTGTGTTGTCGTCGTCGTCGTCGTCGTCGCTGTTGCTGCTGCTGTTGGTGCGAGTCTTGCTGTCGTTGCTGTGTTGAGCTGTTGCCATCCTTGCTATACAGCACTGTTCCTGCAAAGACTTGAACTCGTCATCTCCAAGTTATAAATGTGAAGATCAAACTGATAACTGATGGCTAAATCCTGAACCCTCAAAGTTCGAACAATTGGGACTTGTGGAATTAGATCCGCAGCACAGTGTGTTGCGGCCACGGTTTGCATGGGAGCAAATCATCAGTAGCCGATTGCTGTACTTCGCGGAGCGCCTAAACGGAGACACTTTGGAATGTTTGTTTTGCAAGTCTCGCGAAGAGTTTCAGGTTCCAGCAAAACGATACCCCATACGCCCGCTTGGTCTCGGGTGCATTTGTCAGGACTCTAAGTGCCGCATCCTAACTCACTGTGCCTCTCCAAATGCCCAAGCCTGAGGCCCTAAGGAGTTCTTAAGCATCCCACAGATCCAACATCTATGGATTGCTTGAGCTTTCTTTTGTTCGTATGTTGGAGATTCCTTTACCAAGCCCTGCAGTAATTATTGCATAGGGTTCATCTGCCCCCTGCACCCGAAACCCTCTCAGGAGATCAATGCGGAAATTCGGCGGAACCAAGGCTTCACCGAGGCCGGTGTCGCTTTCCGCTGTGAACTCGGAGCGGGGCAATATATGCATTTAGTTTAGGAGTGGCTTTGAACGCCAGAGCCCGAAATCTCGCTTTGATGCTCTCAGCTAGCTGCAGAGTTGTAGCAGTAGCAGTAGCAGCTGCAACAGGAGGAGTTGTGCTCGTCGTAGTCGTCATCTTCGTGGTCGTGGTAGCAGTGGCGGTGGTGGTGGTGGTGGTGGTGGTGGTGGTGGTGGTGGTGGTGGTTGTGGTTGTGGTGGTATTAGTACTCGTAGAATAGCAGGAGGAGGACACGCAGGAGCGGGAGGAAGAGGCGGAGGAGGAATAGCATGAGGCGAGCAATAGCAGGAGCAGAGCAACGGCAGTAGTGTACATAGTGGTACAGTACCAGGGTGGAGTGCCGGTCCTATGACTCTTGTGATTTGTTTGGCAGTGCCGCACCCTTTCCAGGCAGAGGTCATCCAACTCTACGAGACGTTCCGCACCCTGGCAGATTCCGGTCTAAGTGGTCTCGTAAGCCGACATTTGCTCCCTCAGAACCCTGCTGGAACCGTAAAAGCCAAAAGCCCGAGAGCCACAACTTCAGGAAGCTATACCTCCGCAACAAGAATTCCTACCCCCTCAAAGCCCGAAGCCCCAAGACTTAAGACCCAAACCCGAAATTCCCGAAGCCCCCGCCCAAACATCCTCCCGGCCGCCTTCAAGGCAGCTATGATCCACGAGGGTCCGGCATCATCGCCAAGTCACAGCTGCTCGCTTAAAACGATCAGACCCCGACGGCCTGGACCGTTAGGGGATTCGGAACGTTGGGGCTCTTCGGTTTAGTGCTCAGCTTTGACGGTGCGAGCCCCATCTCGGGGTGTGATGAAGCTTCAGCATCCTCTGTTATTGTTCCGAACCGTAAAAATAACATAGGGGTTCAGAATAATTAGTGCAGAAGTATCCCCGTATAGTCGCTGAATTATGCTGCAAGTTACCCTAAAACCTGAATGTACTCGCCAAGGCCCCGATATTACGGCAAAGCAGACGAACAAAGAAAAACGCAAACCTCAAAGCCAACGGTGACCCAGGCTCCGCCGCTTGCTTCTGGAGCACTGCCCCCATGCAGAGCGAACGCAGGCCGGATCTGTGCCCAGATCGGTGGATGTTTCTGGATTTTAGGCATGTTGCTGCGATGGGGCTCGTGTCATGCTGAAGACTCTAAGACGCTGCTGCATGTGGTACGGAACGAATAGGGTTTGAGAGACGTCCCACACTAATTTTGGATAAGTTTGGCTACAGGCTCCTGCATCGCTCCGCAAGATCAAGTCTAGACTCAATCCCCAACCCTAAAGCCTAGATCTAAACCTCCCGCATTTCCAGAGCCCTCAACCTGAAGCGTTCCAAAGCGTAAATCTCAGTGCCACAACAACCCTAGACCCTGCACCCTGGAACGATAGAGCCCCAACACCCGCCCAAATGCCATACAGCTGTCCTGCGAATTTTTCAGAGGCTGGCCGGGACCAGATTGCGACGATGATTCGGGACTGATCCGGTGTTCGTACTCTTTCGCATTTTTCGTTTCGAGGGTTCAGGCCATCGACTTTAGGGTTGGGTCAAAGGTAGAGTGCAGAGATTTCATCTGGATATTGTTGCGGTCGCTACGGAGTTTGTCACTGCAGCGACTATGTCTCTTGCTAGCCCTGCCATATATCAGTAGAATTCAGTAGCTTCCAGCACCTGCTTACTGCTCTACAACTTGCCCCCCAAACCCAAACCCTAAACACCCAAAGCCCTGCACCCGAAACAAACCCTTCAAAGACTGCAAGCAGTGCCACAGAGCACGGATCGCAGCTTCGCTTTCACGAGTTTAGGGGGCGAGAGGCGTCGAGGGATTGGAGAAGTAGCGGGTGACCCTACACCCTAAATACTATGAAGCCCTATAAAGCCTAAACCTTAAAAGCAAAGCCCTAAAGCCCTAAAGCCCCGAAGCACTAAGCACCCAAAACCCTGGAAGCTCTAGAAGCCCGAAGACCTGAATCCTGAAGTCCCCGGAGGAGAGCGACCAGGATGGCTCAGGTAGCATCGCCACTTGGCAGAGTTTGGGGGCTGTTGAAGCTTCAGGGCTTTAGGCTTGTAGGGTTTTTAGAGCTTTCTTTGTGGTGTGGGCCCGATTAGGCTGTTTTTTTGATTTGGGATGTGTCTGAGAGTACAGTATCACGTAACATTCTTAAAGTGCAACGCGCGAAATCTTCAAACATGAGCCCCAAACCCCCCCATCGAGTCCTCGGCCTTTCAGCTCCACATTGCGCTGACGAGCCAGCATGCATGAAGCAGCAGAAGATTTGAATGCCTTGAACCCAACTCCCCAACGTTCTCCACCCATGGCCGTCAACCCAAAGGATTATGATTGAAATGCACTTAAAAGGATTATCCTATACTTTCCCCCCTCGCCTGTCTCGACCCAATCCTATGGACATACCCTTAAAACCTCATCTCTTAGGACTTTATGGAGTTCCTCAAGCTCATGCGCCTCGTGCGCAACCGCTGGAGCCGGGAAAAGCTGGTGCCCCTGCCGCATGTGCGGTCTAAGCCGTTTAGCTTAGCGTCATCGGTTTTGGATTCGGGGTATACAGTTCAGAGTTTTGGGTGTAGGATTTGGGATTGGTGGTGTAGCATGTTCATGACGGTGAAATGGGTTGTCATGAGGATGAAGTGTAACCGTGCTTGACGAGGCTTAGACAAGCTCTAGCAAGCTTTGGTCGAGGGCGGATCGTGTAAGAAGGTCCGACGATGTTGAAGCAGATTTGGTGTGGTGTTATGCGTGTGGGTGAAGTTTAGTATGCGCGCTACCAGGGCCGAAGTGGATTTACTTTAGAAGCGGTTCAGTTGCAGTTTGAAGTAATGCGGAGTTTTTGCTCAAAATAGACGGCATTGGGGACTGGTGACCGCATCCCCGAATCCAAAAATCCCTGGACACGCACTTATCATGTCTTTTGATTACCGCAGCCTCAAAACCCAAGACCAAGCTGTAGTTCCAGGGTGGTGCCAGTACTTGACGCTACCAGCGGTCTACCTGTTCTTTCCAGTTGTAGCCCACACGTGTGTATATGTTTGGAAATACATCCTTCAGTACAACCTCCGAAACGCCGTTCAGAGACCTAGAACTTGAGCCCTCAACCCTACGGTTCTCTGTGCACTCAGGCAAAGGAGAGGGCGGCAGAGACATGGCTGAAGTTCTCGTGAAGTGTGTTGCAGATTTGGGGGCGGTTAGGAATGAGATAGATGACGCAGGGACCTGAACGATTAAAACATGGGGCTTGGTGCTTTATTATACTTCACCAAGTACGTCGAGTTTATATAGGCATTCCATTGGTATGTCGAGATTATATAGGCATCCCACGACTAGTTATTAAGACCCTTTGGGCTTCTAGGATCGCGGCACGGGGATACAGAATAGAGCAAATGAGCGAATCGAAGCATGGTACATGGGTTTTTCGTTTAGGGTTAAGGCTTTGGGTTTAGGGGTTTGGGCTTTAGGGATAATTTAGGATCCTACGGTACGGCCCAACCAGTCCCTCTTGGCTATGTCGCGAGTATTCACAGATATATCCCGTGCCAAAAATGCACAATCCACGCTGTCGATCTTGACGATAAACAATAATTCGAACAGCACTGAAAGCAATGATTAGACTTCTTACCGCAAGAATATTCACAAGGAAAATATTACCGCTAAACATGGTTGTCTTCATGCTCACGATCCATTACTTTCGTCTAGCCCCACGACATCTGCTACATCCAGTAAACCCTGCCCTCCAAAGTGTAGCCGCAAGCCGAGAGCCTTGCGCCTTAGGACGCGACCCTCGCACCAGAAGCCCTGAACCCCAAACAGGTCAAGCGCTTGAACCTTTGTAGGTTTCATTCAGCGAATCCCAAACCCGAAGCTCCAATCCTAAGCCCCACAGACGATCACACGCCGACCTTGAAAAACGAAGCCGCCCCATGCCTTAAAAGCCGAAAACACCGCTACACTCTTAAAATGGAAGCCCCGAGGCCAAAACTCCACCACCCTCCTGCCCGAAAGCGCACGAAGCAGCGCCCTTAACCCCTAAACCGAACTCCTCAAACCCCAAATCCCTGCCGCCCTGGAATCTAAAGCCGGTCCAGAGGTTGCTGACACCAAGTTCTCGGTGCGGGAGCTGAAAGAGTTCCTTGGAGCTTGAACCGTATGCAAGGGTTTATGCGGAGCTTGTGTGTAGGGTTGATTTTCTCTGCTTGACCGCAAAACCCTATACACTAAATGCATTGTCATGAACCTCCAATCTGCCAAGAAAATGTAAAGGCCTTCATGCTTCTGACTCGCCCTCTGGCCAAAGTGGCACCGTCTGTGAAGCATTTGGAAGGTGGCAGGCAGTACGCCACGGTCTGCGACAGTCCGTCATGCCGTCCACTCAAATCCGAATTCCCAAACCCCTATTCTTGTTGTGAGCCTTTGTTCAGCCATGTCTGAAGCCGAGGTTCCGAAAGGTGTTCAAGGCCTGGGATGCGCCGCTTGGGCTTCACTCAGGGTTTGGGTTCTGGGACTTAGGGCTTTGGCGTTGGCATTTCAGATCTGTTGGGGCATAGCGAACCTTAGATCCTAAGCTGAATCAAACCCCAATAAACTCCCATCAGCAAAACCCTGTGTTTTACCAAATGTAACCGAAGTAAAAGCTTTGAGCATTTCGTGCTGGTCAGCGGGCTTACGCTTTGAACGCAGACACTCAGACACTCAACCTCAAACACCAAAGATGCCTAGTTGACACCCTTAACATTCAGACCTATAGACCCTAAAGCCCTAATGCCCTACCTAATCAAAACTTTAAGACCCTGCACCCTTTCAGAGACCTTAAAACCCTAAAGTGTAAGTGTAAGCAAAGACCTAGGGGAAGTTGTGTCTTCTTTTCTGTGGTGTAACACTTTACTTTTAATTTGATTTTGCTTTTTTGGTTTTATAAGAGAGTCAGAAGGATCCGACAAATATCATTGCTCAAGGCTTTTGAACGGGCAAGAAGATCCCCATACATTTTATTTCGACACTTTATCATTTCCGGGGCCTCCTTATTAAGACTGAGTCCTGGGAAGAAGATCCCCCCATTCTTGAATTCGACACTTTATCGTTTTTCGGGGCCTCCTTATTAAGACTGAGTAGCGACGGTTGCCCGTGCTGCAAGGCGTATAACTAGGGGATACTGGAGTTCCTTGTTAACGGACAATAGGAGGGACCCTTAGAAGGGGCCCCTAATCCAAATACCTTATGTAGCCCCTTATATACCCCTTGTATAGCCTCATAAAGCCACTATATAACCCCAAGGGTCCCTTTAAGGGTCCCTCCTTAAGTCCCTTGACCTTGTGCTCCTCAGGAACGAATCGTTGGACTTGAATTTCGAGGACCACACATGGGGGCTTGCTGAGCGCAGTGATGTGGCGGACGTGGGGATGTGGGTTTTTGTACGGGACTTCCACGGCTATAAATTGGTTTCAGGCTCTGGAGTTCTGGGTTTAGGGAGTTGAGGGGGTGAAAACTGGAACTTAAGGCTTGGGGTTGAGAGGCTAGGTGGGGTTGAAGTTTAGGATCTGTGAGATTTTACCGAGGTCTAGCCCTCACGCCAAGATGCTGATCTTAACCGTGAAGGATCTCGAAGGGGTTAGGTTGTGGGGCTTAAGGTATTTAGTATTTAGGTTGTAGGTTACCTCCTGTTGCATTGAGGGCTTGAGGTTCAGGGCTTGTAGGGCTCGTGGGTTTCATTTTGCGGCTTGAACAACAAGATCAAGGGTTTTGGGGAGCTTGCTCCCGCAAGTACGTCAACAAAAGCCCCGAAGCTCAAGCCCCAGGCTCCACCTCAAACCCTAAAAAACCCTAAACCCCAAAAGCCCTAAACCCTAAACCCTAAACCCTAAACTGAACCCTACGAGTTCCAGCCACGGCAGGAGTTGCAGAAGATGATCGCCTCCATCACTCGGGTGGCCCAGGGGGCCAGGGGAGAGAAACTTGGCCAGGCTCAGGGTCTCCGTCTAATATAGGGGCCTAAATAATTAACAATAATATTTTGGTGGTTCCCTATTATAACTAAAGTATAATGGGCCCCCAAGACCCTATTCTAATTATTAAGGCCCCTATATTAGGCTTCGGAACGAGGGTTTGGGGTTGGAGGTTGGTGCGTGTTGTGTGTGTGTGTGTGTGTGTGTTTGTGCATCTCACGCGTACTGTGTAAGTCTTCCGGCTGCTGTTGGGTCAGGAACCACATGGTTGTCGACCAATGCACCCCACATCATCCCAATTGAACTTATTGGGTAGCAGACGGAGGGTGCCCACGACGTTAACAAAGCCCACGCTTCGATTGCTTGCTGTTGTGGTGCTGAAGGTACTTCAAGCTGGCTTACCTTCGACAGTCTTGCAGCCATCATCACCATCAGCAGCAGCCGCATCATCATTGTCATCAGCGGTTGTATGCTGTTTCGGTCTTGAATTCCTGGACCCTAAGAACTCAGAACTCAAAAAGAAGACGATCCCCTTCAATCTCAACACCGAAACCTGAGACGCTGAAGCCCTACCTGCCAATCACACTGAGGAAGGAGCTACACGACATCTTCCGACTGTATCCTGACCGAAGGGGAGATGTCTTACTGTTCATGCTGTCTGCGTAGGAAAGGCGCCTCAATAATCAAGATTGGCTCTGGGAGTAAGCTATACTGCAAACAAAAAGTATGATAATCAGGTGATACTACCTGGGAAATCTTGCGCAGCAGAGCTCTCTAATCGTGTATATGTTTGTCTCAGGGGGCCCTGCACACATGTATTCCTGCTCTATTCTAGCGCCGCCGGGCATTAAATTCGGAGGCTGGGCAAGTAAGAGATAAGGATCCTGTTGTTCACGGGCTTGCATACTTGGGCCAACATTTTCTGAAGCTTCCCAGTCTGTTCAGGGCCCCATGGAAGGGAGGTTAAAGTTTTTGACCGTACAACGCAACCGACGGGACCGAACATTAGCAAAAGCATTGGTATCCTCTGGAGGCTTCTCTGTTGCAATGGCCGTAAGATGTACCTTCAAGCCCTCTTGAGACTCATTAAGGCCCCTGGTTTAGGGGCTGTACGGCATAAGCAAGAGGGGGTTGAGGGTTCTGAGTTGAACTTTGGAGTGCCGGGCGCGGGTCGGAGTAATATGGGGGCCTTAGTAACCTAAGTACTTACCTATACTATTCTGGGGGTTCCTTATTATATTTATAGTAATTACAATGGGCCCTAAAACCGTAGTCTAATTATCAAGGCCCCTATATTACTAGCAGAACCAGGGGAGAGCCACAACTGTGTAGTAGACGCGGTTCAGTCGCACGGCCTCTGCATCCCTTCGATTGCCCATAGACTCCAAATAGGAAAGCCTAAACCGGAATCGTTGATGCCAAACCTCCAACCCCTGGATTCTTAGTTCGACTTACCATAAAAACTGAGGACCTTTGCCATGAGACCTATACTATACCGGGAACCCAGCACACACTTTGACCGGAAAACATCCAAGAAGCAGCCGCTGAAGGTTGCTTCTGTCGGCTTTCGCTTTCGCCTGCATGACACTACAGGAGGGTTCAAGAAGCTTAGGAAACATGGATACAAGTACCTTAGTTGGGGACAGTAGCTAAGTAGCTATGAATACGGGTCCCTCATACCATAGAGCTCTACTCACCAAGTCCCCTGGTCTACGTGCCGAATCCCTTGATGTAGGAAGAACCTCGAGGTTCCTGTTGGGGTTCTCAATAAGGGTCTTCTTAGCTTAGGATTGTAGTTCCAGAGGTTTCTACATGAGGCTCTGTACTCGTGATGTGCATCGAAGCATGCGGAGCCATACCTCTCCGAATCCTTGCATCGCCCCTCATGAGGTTCGATTCCAACAACGACAATGCCCTGGACTTTCCTGAGTTCCTCCGAGTGATGCTACTACCTCCGCACTCAGAGTTCGGATGACTGACCCAACGCCGTAAAGCCTAAACGCCCTATAGAATAAAAAACCGCAAAGCCCAAACCCTAAACCCGAAAGCCATGCACCCCTCAGGCTAGACTTCGGCTTGAGCGTCTAGGCTCGGGATGAGAGAGCCTGAGGGGTTGAAGGTCCTGCTTGCCCGGAGAGCCCAACACCCCTCGACTCAGGAGTATATCTCAAAGCATATAGGGCTTGTTATGATGATTTAGGGTAATTTTCCATTGAGCCTGAAGCTCTAGGGTGCTCAGACGATACCTAAAACTAGAAACCCCGATGCCCTGCATGGAGAGACTCTAAACCCCTAAGCCCTATGGCCCAAAACCCCAAACCATGCACTCTCGGCCCTAAGCCCTCAAACTTTTTGTCTCGAACCCAAGATCGGAAACCCTAAGCTTTAATAATAACAGTACTAACCATACTAAAAATGAGCCTTAAACTTCATGGGCGTTCCTCCGTCCATCGAGACTTAGAGGCGGAAGCTGGTGGCGGAGAATTGGCGGGGCATCAACGACTCGGCGCGCCGACTTTCGAGGTCGACGAATTAAAGGGCTTCGGGCTTTAGGCTTTAAGTCGACAAAGTAGGGCTTCGGATTAGAACTGTCGGGTTTAGGCTTTAGGTCGACATTTAGGGCTTCGGGTTAGGAATTCGGGTTTAGGCTTTAGGTCGACATTTAGGGCTTCGGGTTAGGAATTTCGGGTTTTAGGCTGTAGGTCGACAAAGTAGGGCTTCGGGTTAGGACTGTCGGGTTTAGGCTTTAGGTCGACATTTAGGGCTTCGGGTTAGGAATTTCGAGTTTTAGGCTTTAGGTCGACAAAGTAGGGCTTCGGGTTGGGACTGTCGGGTTTAGGCTTTAGGTCGACATTTAGGGCTTCGGGTTAGGAATTTCGGGTTTTAGGCTTTAGGTCGACATTCAGGGCCTCGGGTTCGGAAATTCGGGTTCAGAGTTCAGTTCGACATTTAGTAGAGTTTCGGCTTAGGAAATTAAAGGGTTTAGAGTGTAGGCCGACATTTAGGGTGTCGGGTTAGGAAACTCGGGTTTAGAGTTTACGTCGAGCAGGCTTACCGGTCTGTCCACTGGATGTTTGGCGACCAACTATCGAAACATATGGAGCATGCATGGGGCGTGATGATCCGCAATTTCGTGTTCATACATTGATTGGTTCGAGACCTGCAGAGGAAGTCCGCATGGTCGCACGTTGATGGGGTGTCAGATCCCGGGTCCTGCGCCCGGCGACAAAAACTACTGGCGAGAGACTGCCCAACAAGAACGGCAGGGCATCCTTCTCGCTTGCGCGGGGGGCTGCAAGTCGTTGGGCATGTGTTCAGGCTTCGCCAGTATAGCGCTCAGCTTCAGAGAACCAAGTTCATCCCACTGAAGCACTTCCTGATGGCTCGAAGATTATCTGAAGAATCTGTGACTTCAGTGCCACGCGTGGTTGGAACCAGCCGGTCCCCCGCCGGGGACTACAACTGTCGTGTTGGCAGGCGGCTGCCTGGGGACACAGAAGCTCCTCCCAGTGTACTAGGGACGCATGGGCTTGGCCAACGCAACGACAATGGACAAGGGCGGATCACTCTGGGTTCTCTGGGATGTTGCACGGAATTGACGTTGCCGTATGCTCTGAACGAGCACTTGCGTTGGGGCCCGCGCCCACTTAGCCAGAAGTGGCATCGGCTGCTTGAAGCACTCCCAGACGGAACTTCCCCTCTAACTCGCCTGAACCCCAAACATTGAATCCGGTTAGTAGCAGTATAGACAAGGTCAAGACGTTCAGACCCGTAAAATCTTATGGCCCAAGCTTTCCAAGCCCCTTCGTCCTTCAACACCCTTCAATGCTAAGCTCCCAAAACACCCTTGAACCCTAAACCCTTCATGCAAAGAAGAGTGTCACAGAAGAG